>JAJJMA010163346.1:0-29500 GCA_023529015.1 Papaver nudicaule | reverse complement strand
AATGTATTGAAATCAAAAGAATCAAAGAGATTTCTTCTAAACCTATTATTTATGTTCTCTGTATACAATACCAAAACTCAACTAGCCACCTCGAGGGATCTACTTTGGATCAGTCTATCTCGATGATTATACATCCCAACTACTTTCGATTATTTACTTGACTCACCTTTGATGACTATCTACTCAGCCACGAGGTCAACTTCGATCAGCAACCAACTTCGACATCAACTCTTGGTTAATATTAATACATTAATATCAGCCAATCTCGGAAGGAATTACGTCACACCTAGCTCCTCGACACCAGTAATCTCGGAATGGCAGTAGCATGGGAAGTAATCTCGGAGCTACCTCAGTTCGATGAAGCAAGCATCGAAATAATATCAGCATCAAGCAAACATCGAAGTAATATCGGAAATAAGCATCGAAGAAGTATAAGTGAGCAAGCATTAGGGAAATCACATTACAACTACTTCGAAAGTCAATACCTGTTGGAGAAGCACAATACCTACTTCGATTAAAGGGATATTTTGCATTACCTCCCCTCCATAGATGCATAATTTGCATTACCTCCCCTACAGATTAAAAATTAGAGAAACCTCCCACAGTCAAGTTATCTCCCTAGGTGGCAGTTAGATGCCATGTCATCCTTGTACGCGTGGCAGTGTATTTTTGAAATGTCCAAAATATCCTTGAATCATTCAACGGTTAAGATTCATGTCAGAGCTTCAGCCGTCATAAGATTGGCACGTGTTTACTTTTTTGTGATTAGTCAAAATTGCCCTTTGACTTCGATTATTTACCCGACACGTGGAGACATCAGACATCGTTCATCAGAGATTCGACGGACCTGATTTCTTCCTTTTTCATGCACCTTAAGGTGTCGACACGTCATCACTGTCTTCTCAACTACCACCGTATACCATACAACATAAGCGGAGTTTCAGAGAGAAAAAAAAAAGTTGCAGAGAGAGTGAGACTGAGAGAGAGTGAAATTCAAATCGTTTTCTTAAAAACTTAGGGTTTGATTGAGAAGAAGAGGTTGATTTACAGAAGAAAAAGAAGAGTTTAATGATACGGAATCGCGATGAATCCAAACCCTGCAACATAGTAAGTTTTTCATTTTTAGGGTTTTTCAGTTTTTCTTACAATTTCTTTGTTTGTGGTTTTTGTTACTCGTTTTTACATGATGGGTATGTTGAGATGCATGTTGTTTTTGGGTTTGATTTATGTGCTCTGTAAAAAAAAAAAAACGAGGGTTTGATTTTGGGTTTTTAATTTTGTGCGAAATTATTAGGTTTCTGTGATGATTTTACCTAACTTACGGGTTCATATGTTAAGTTGTAATATAAGTTGATCGATATATATCTTGGATATGTTGGATTTAGGGTTTCATTCATATGCTCTGTAAATATTTTTATCTGCTTGTTTTGGTTTTGATTTTTATTATGATTGTGAAGATATGTGTGAGTGATTGGTTTCATTGTGATTGTTGCAGTAATCATGTTGATTATGGAATTAAAGATTTGTTCATACATTATGAGGGACATTGGCCACAAGCACATGCAGCTTAATGGGTTTACTGTGTTAGACTATATGGATGGGAAGGAGTTAGTTATGAAGAATTTTGATGGAGATTGTTTAAGCTTGGTTGATTTGGATATCGATGTGAAGAAACTTGTACCTGAGTTAGGAAATCTTGATAAGACATATCAGTATTTGGAGTCTGGGTTCCTGCTTGATGTTGACAGAGATGCAAACCTTCTTAAGTTTTGGTTAGAATCTGATCAAGATGTACCAAATGAAGTCCATCTATACATTTCAGTACCTGCACCTCTTACTGTTGTTAGAAATGATGAATTTGTTGAGCCACAGACACAAACTCAACCAGAGCAAGCAGTTATCAGAGATTGGGAGGAACTAGATGAAGAATTTTGGGAAACCAATTTTGGAGAGGCAGTTGAGGAGGAACCAATACAAGAGCCATGTGTTGAGCCAACAGCTGAGCCAAGTGGACATCCATCAGTTGAGCCATGTGTACATCCAACAGTTGAGCCATGTGTACATCCTGACATGCCAGCAGAGCAGTATGATGACATGGGACCTAGTCAGCCAACTAGTCAGCAGCATACTCAGCAGCACAGGTGGCAGTCTAGCAAGAAGAAGCGTGTGTCGAAAAAACCTCAAGTTCAAGAACCATCTGTTCAGTTAGATGAAGATCATGACACACTTGAAGATCTTTTAACAAGGTTCTGCATAGTCCACAACTTTCATGTGGAAAAGACATATGATGACCAAACTAGACTGAGATGTATTTGTTTACAGAAGAAGTCATGTCCTTTTAAGTTGTTTGCTAGCAGGTAACCCAATTTGAGTTTGCTGGACATGTGATTTCAGTTTCAGTTTGAGTTCAACTTGGAATTTACTAACTCTCTTGTGTTGTTTTCATGACAGGCAAACTGATGGACACACTATAAAGATTACCAAGTATGTTGTTAAACATACTTGTGTCAATTATACTGCTACTGGAAAGAACAGTATGGCAAACAGTACATGGGTAGCTGAAGTGATTAAGCAAGACATAGATGAAGATGAGTATTCTCTACAGCCAAAGAAGATCCAAAGCAGATTGAAGACTAGATATGGTGTGGATCTAACTTACTGGGTTTGTTGGAAAGGAAAAGCAAAAGCTTTGACCAAGAAGTACGGGTCTTATGAAGATGGTTATAAGTGGACACCAGAGGTCTTGGACCAAATCAAAAAGAGAAATGATGGCAGTATATCAATTGTAGTTGCAGATGATGATAATGATTTTATGTTTTGTTGTTTAGCATTTAATGGTTATCTGGTGGGTTTTATAAATGGTTGCAGGCCTTTTATTGGACTTGATGGATGTTTTTTGAAAGGGAAATATGGTGGAGTAATGCTATCTGCAGTGGCATTGGATGGGAACAATGGTATGTACCCCTTAGCCATCTTTATATGTGACTCAGATAACAAAGATAACTGGAAAAAGTTTCTGGAAATGCTTAAGGATAGGATCTCAGAGCATAGAGCCCCTTTGACATTCATTAGTGATAGGCAAAAAGGGCTTGTCCCTGCACTTGCAGAAGTTTTTCCTACCAATAGGCATCGTTTCTGTTTTCGTCATATGTTTGAGAATTTCAAGTTACAACACAAAGGTATTCATATGAAGACACTTGCATGGGGTGCAGCCAAGTCTTATAGGAACATAGAACACGATAGATATATGAATATCATGAAAACAGATAATGAGAAAGCACACAAATTTTTTGATGATGTTGAAACACATCAGTGGGCTAGACACACTTTTGATACAACTTCTAAGTGTGAGCATGTAACCAACAACTTCTCTGAAAGTTTTAATGCTTGGATGTTAGATGTAAGAGCAAGACCTCTGCATAGGATACTTGAAGGTTATAGCTTGAAGATGATGGGATTGAGGTTTGATAGAATGGTGATATGTAAGCAGTGGGAAGAACAGGGGTTGTTCTTGGTCCCTAGAGCTGAGAGGATTCTACAGAATAGGGTTAGTAAGAATAGAAGATATCATCTGTTTGGCTGTACCCAATATGTATGAGAGGTGCAGAACAAAGAAACTTCGAGTAGATATCTAGTTGATATGGAGAACAAGACATGTACCTGCTGTGTATGGGAAATAACTGGAATTCCATGTGTTCATGATGTTGCTGTGGGTCTTAGGTTGAGAGTGAACTTGCATAGGTAATTTACTTTCTCTACACTTTTCTTTTGACTTTGTTGTTATTTTCATTTTGAATGTTGATGTTTTACTAACACTCTTATTGTTTCTTACTTGCAGCTATGTTTCTGAATATCACACAGTTGCTGCATATAAGAGGGCTTATGCAGGAGGTGTGAGAGCTTGTGCTAGTCAAGACACCTGGTCCCTAGAGGTGAGTAGTTTAATAATTTGAGTGTTATTACCATGTTGTATGGATGATTGATATTACAATGTTGTATGGATGAATGATATTTAAGGTGTTTTCATTGAATGACAGCCTCCTATGGAAGTTAACTTCCCAAAGTTCAAGCCAAAGAGTGGTAGACCACCACAAAAAAGAAAGAGGTCTGAAGTTGAAGGACAAGAGACTATCAAGAAGGCAAAAAGGTCATGCAGCCACTGTGGGTCTGGTATACACAATGCGAGATCTTGCCAAGCTAAAAAGAGTGGTTTACCAGCAACAAGAGTAAGTGGAAGGGGCAGAGGTAGGGGCAGAGGGACAACTGCTGCTGCATCAACACCACCAGTTGGAAGAGGGAGAGCTGCTGCACCACCACAACCACCAGTTGGAAGAGGGAGAGTTGTTGCACCACCACAACCACAACCACCAGTTGGAAGAGGGAGAGCTGCTGCACCACCACAACCAACAATTGGAAGAGGAAGAGCTTCTGCACCACCACAACCACCAGTTGGAAGAGGGAGAGGATTTGAATATCTTCTATTTGGATCAACCAGCACCAGTACACCATCATCTGCACCACCAGTTGGAAGAGGAAGAGGTAGAGGGAGGTCTGTTGGTATGTCAGCAACAACTTCTGCAACTATTGGCAACTACCAGTCCATGTATGGTACTGCATCTGATGGAATGAGGGAACCAACCAGGCCACATTCTCAAACCTTCAAACCACCAAGATGGAGGTTTTAATTTAGTTGAGAACCATCTGTCACTTTGTGGCTTTTTTTGTTTCAGAGAAAACTGGAGAAATACTATGTTTTGGTGTAAGTGTTGTTATTGGTTTGAATGCCAAACTCCTTTTTTTGGAAATTGCAATGGGTTGTCATAGTTTGTTTACAATATTCTGCATGTAAAATTTACAGGTTAACTTACCAGGTTTTTGTCAGGTTGAAGTACCAGGTTTATGTCACTCTGTTTTCAACTGTGTAAAAAAATTGAAAGATTTTTATTTGTGTTTTCTCCCTTTCAAAAAATAAAATTAGTGTTACCTCCCCTACCGGAGGTGTTAACCAGATCGGCGGCGAAAAGATAAACCAGATGACCGAAGTACTGGTTCAAAGGTTTTTTTTCCCGCCAGAAATCTGACCGTCGAAAGTTTTAATCTTTGATCGTCCACGTGTGGGGGTATTTCTGGTATATTGAATGACACGTACTCGTTTTGCCACCGTGTCAATTGTCGCTGACTCATCTAACTGCCACCTAGGGAGATAACTTGACGGCAGGAGGTTTCTCTAATTTTTGATCTGTAGGGGAGGTAATGCAAATTATGTATCTTTGAACCCTCGATTAAATATTGAAACAACAAACTTCATAAGAGCAAGGGCTATGGGTAGAGTGCTTTTGCACTCTATCACTTTCATTTTGAAAGAGAGACTAACCGAAAGTGTGTAAAACTGACCATGGGGGGCAAAAAATAAGAGTCTAAGCGGCAAATGTTTTGATGCTTGAAAAAAAAAAGTTACAAAAACGGCTCAAGTTTAGCCGCTTCATTTTTTTTATTTGTTTTTATTTATGGAACGGCTAATGTTTAGCCGTTCCTATCCGTTTTTCAAAAAAAAAAAAAATCAAAACGGCCTACTCTATTACAAACGGCCTATCGGGGCCTACTTTATTAAGGGGCCTACTCTTGATAAGGGCCTACTCTATTACAAACGGCCAAACTTTTTCCGTTTTTGGGTTTTTTTTTTTGGAGCGGCTAATCTTTAGCCGCTTAGAGTAGACTTTCACCCACTCTTTCATTTGAAAGAGTACATGATAGACTTTGGGGAAAAAGTGGATAAAAGTGACCCATTCTCTACCCATAGTGGAAGCAAATGTGCCCATTTGCTTACACTCTTTCATTTTGAAACCCCCATAGCCCTTGCTCTAAAAAACCCACCAGCAACAGAAAGTCAACCTCGATGTTCTCATCATCAAATAATCTCATAGCAGCCAGCTCACCCATACTTTCTCAACTTTGCGGATTCACCATCTCGATCAGCGTTACGAAGTCAACCTCGATAGCAGTACTTCGGTCAAGAAACATCAACATTTCCTTCAAACAAAATCAAAACACGGCAGGTCCTTTATCTCGATGAATCACCTTCGATAACTACCTCGAAACCGACTTCACCAATCACCTTCGATGACTTAGCATAAATAACCTCAACACACGTCAGTTCAGGTAGATAAAGAAGGCTAGTCGCGAACAAATTACAAAACGCGGGTCAGTATGTGAGCATCAGCACTCGAACAAATCATCTTAGCAGTCTCGAAACAAGGAATAGTAGCCAGCTTGGTATACAGTCCACTTCGATGGTCAATTACTTCGAAACATCAACTGTGTATCAAGTCAATCACTTCGTCGCCAGCTCGAGGAGTTTATACTTTGTACCAGCCAGCACGGCAGGGGTCTCCAATTGTTCAAATTACCTCATCGATGATAAAAATCACACATGAAGGAGAACAACTTCTAACTCTTATTCTCTATTCTTTTAGTTTTGACGTAAATAATTTCATAGGATTGCATGAGTACGCTTCCATTACCAAGAGTATTTACTAGTAAGGATAGCAATCAGGCTAGAAAGCCTAAAATCATCATTTTGTCTCTTTATATGGATTGTCATATAACATGTCATTTGAGTTATTCTAGGTTCGAATTACTTAGACAGAACGAAATTAAGTGTATAGATGTTAGACATATGGCGGTCAATGATTAATAAAAGAGGAAGGTTAAGCAACAAGAAAAATGGTTAACAAATGAAGAGTTGCGGGAATTATTAGTATCAGATTATCACAATAGCTTGAGTATCACTACAACGGGAAAGCTTACCTTATCATCTATCGCACCTACCATGTTAAGCATGATAATTATTTAAGACACCTATATATATCACTATGAACCTGATTTTCTTTTAAATTCATACTTTAATAAATTAGTTTTTTTTTTTTTTTTTTGAAAAATTTAATAAATTAGTTGATACATAAAGCATTGTTATGTTCAAATATAATCGGTACTATGTCACGATGATTTATTTAACTTAAAGGTTATTTTGCGATTCCTTCCCTGTAAAGATAGCTAATTTGCGATACCTCCCCAAAAAGATCGATATTAGTGATACCTCCCCCCGTCAGTTATCTATCTAGGTGTCAGTTATTTGCCACATAATATGCGTACTCGTGGCAGAGTATTTTAAAATATCTAAAATATCCTTAATATTTTGACAGGTGTTTTTCATCGGTTCAACAAATCCGACGGTTCTGAAATGCCATAAAACGATCGGCGCAAGATTGGCCTCCTTTTTTATAAGGTGTCTAAGATTGTAACACATTTCCACCGACATATCTTTTCTTCTCCGCCCCAAGAACATATTGTTACTTCCACCATTAATGGTGGTCTACTTCTTTCAAGTAAATCGAATAAAAAAAGGGAAAATTGGGAATGTGCCCCAAAATCGACCACTGAGTTGGGGATGTGCCCCAATATTCAGAAAGTCGGTAATCTGCCCCAACCGTTAGGAAATCAGTTAAAAAGTCAATTTGGTGAGCATGTGAACTTACACGTGCGAAATGATGGACAGGTTTACCCTTTGCGTTCAGATGCTAACACGTGTCATTTAATCGTGCGAATGAAACTAAACCATCTGGCATGCTAAAATACCATATTTACCCTTTATTTTCAGATTTATCAATTTGTTAAGGCTTCAGATTTGCGCCACGTGTCATCTTGGTGAATCCAACAGCCAATATTAATTTAAAGTTTAAATACCTAGATTAAGTGAATTAACATACCAACTGATAATTAAAAAAGACTGTTAAATTAAAAAAATCAAGTACTAATTAACATAGTAAACCCGACTGTATTCTTGGTCAATTCAACAAAAGAACAAAACAGTGGCAAATGTTTCCAAAAACCAAAAAAAAAAACCCAGCAATACTGGTAACATCCACTAACAATTGTCACTAAAAAAGGTCAAACTAAACTAACATAAGTACCACCGCAGTACCAGAGAGAGAACATTCATGAGAAAAGCTTAAGCATCATACTTAAGCTTAGGCTTTCTTTGCCTCTTTGAAGATGATGGTTCATTGATGGTGACTGTTTGGTTGACAGTGTTTTTCCTGTTGTTACCTTTGAAAGATGCAGTAACTTGTGTAGCAGCTGCTGCCTTCTTTTTAGTACCTACAGCTGCATAAGAAGTAGACGGTGCAGTACTTGAAGATGCAATGGTAGTGGGTGCAGATTTTGTTGAAGAAGTAGTTCCTTTTGGTGCAGATTTCTCTGCTTCTTGGGAGTTGCAGGTTTCTCAACAAATGTTTCTCCTCCAAGACTTTTTCCTGTTTTTACAAGGTCTGCCAGCTTCAAACCAATAGACATCAGTCTATTCCCACACCCATATCAGACTTCAAACCAATAGACATCAGTCTATTCTTCACCATTTCCTTAAAAATATCTAAGCTAATACTATCACCCTTCATTTCTTCAAAATACATTTTCTTCCCTTCATATTTCCCATTTATCAGACACAACAAATCTTCTTATAAAAACCCTCCTGTGTATGTATAAAAACAAAAATCACCTAAATCAGACACATATCATGTTACATAATCCCTAACAGCTCAAAAATTAAATCCCTATATCAAAATAAGCATTCACATGTAATTCGTTGCTAATTCATACACACAACACTTACATCATCACATTGCAAACATCATAAAGAGCAACAGAACTAAACTACATATCATAATTGAGCAACAGAACTAAACTACAACCCTAATTTCACCCAAATTCAGAAAACCCCCAAATTTTAAGAACCCTAGATTTTAATTTAGTATCCAAACTCTCAAATCAACACAATAAAACATGTAAATCATGGTTTATAATCCCATACAGTTCACAATAACCCTAATTACACCCAAAATCAAAAAAAAAAACCAATTTTTAAGAACCCTAAATTTATTTCTAACTCAAACTATCAAATACATACAATTAAACATGTAAGATAATCAAAACTATGAAAAATAAAACATGGGTTCACGATTCTTACTCTCTTCGGAGACCCATTGATGCTCGATTTGATTTTCTGCAACTTTTCCCGTCAACTGAAACTAGTGCTTCAATTATAGAACCAGTAAATCTTCTGACTAGTATGGACCAGAAACCCTAACTCTATCTTCTAACTAGTATGGACCAGAAACCCTAACTCTCCGATTTTTATCCCATTTTTCTCACCTATCTCTCCTCTGCTACTGTGTTCTATCCTAATGGAAAAGGTAATGAATGTGAAGAAAAACCCGTCTCTGGTAATGAAAAGGGAAATGGAAACTAAACTCGTGGTGTTTGGGGATTACGCGGGTAATCATCTTTCACCGTTCACGTGAAAAGATCTTAAACTTTCTGGTGACGACACGTGTACAAGGCTAGACAAGTAATGTCAACATTGTCGCGAGATATCGTCTGCCGATATTTTGACTGGTCAAAAACGATAAATTGACTTTTGGACGGAAACTGTTATGTTGGGGCGGATTACCGACTTTCTGAATATTGGGCCACATCCCCAACTCAGTGGTCGATTTTGGGGCACATTCCCAATTTTCCCATAAAAAAAATTAGAGGCACTGATTTAGGATTTATAATAATTTGGGGTAAAAATGAACCTAAGAAAATGGTATTGATTCCCGATAAGTTTAGATACTATTGAAGATTTATTCATTTCATTGGTTACTAACAGATGTTGCAGACGCTTATGGTTTCCTTTACGAATTTATATATGGATTTATGCAAATGAGCCATCCTCCTGCTTGGTGGTGATTAATTTTTAGGGTTAAACATTTGATTTGGGATTTTTGAGTTCGAGTCGGTAGAACAGTAGCGGATGGATCCAATGTTGGCTCAAATTGATTGTTGATTAGTTAAGATATGAGTTAACAACAATTTGGAGCACCACCGCTGCCGCCAGTCTTTTGATTCATAACACCACTTTAATTGGAGTATCAACAAAATTCAAAAATTAAAAAAATTCCCTAATTTTTAACAAACCCATTTCCATCTGATCCTTTGATTTTAATTTCGCAAACTTAATCGATTCATTAACCTTAGTGATGAACTGTGAAATCCCTAATTCTAGTGATAGTCTCGTGTGGGTGGCATCATGTACAGGTTGTACTTGTATTACATTACTTTTCTAGTTGTATACAGGTGATCATTTCTGGGTTACTTCAAGTCGAGGAAGGTCAAATTTCTGTGGGGTTGGTTACGGTTACTTCTTACAGCACCTTGCATTTGCAGTGTTGGTGGGTTAAACTGGTTACTATATATTTTAATTACCTAGAGACATTAAAACCAGATCAATTTGTGGTGGTGGTGGTAAACTGATAATGATGTGGGGTTCAGGGTTCGCTTACTGGTAATTGGGTTTTGGAGGAAGAGAACAAAATTGGAGGAATTTTGGATAAGGAGAAGAAGATGTTTCCGAGAGAAACGCAGACCTTTGCCGGAAAAGAAAGAGGGTTCCCGGGATAGTTTTAGACAAATAAATGTTGGTCAACTGAAAAAAAAAAAAAAGATGAGGGCATTTCGGGTAAACCATATGCATGTACATTTTTTCCATGTGGACACTATTATTGACTCACCTAACTGACAACTAGGAATTTAGGTGACACGCATGCATAACATACATGGCAAATAACTGACACTTAGATAGATAACTGACGGAGGGGAGGTATCACTAATATCGATCTTTTTGGGGAGGTATCGCAAATTAGTTATCTTTACAGGGGAGGAATCTCAAAATAGCCCTTAACTTAAAGCTTCGATTGAATCATTACAGCTCTCGGACACCTCAATGACCTCATCATTAAGCTGCTGGCGCAAATAATTAGAGTCCCATCAAAGAATAAGGCACCAAGGTAAAATTGCACAGCATGGAAAAGAAATTTTAAGCACAATGCCAGCAAGGAGTAAGACGGACAACTCACACATGCACACTCACAAATAACTGATCGAGAGGCATACACAAGCCCATTCTATCAATTCGGATGTGACATCAAAGAGACACGTCGGACAGTGAACTCATACCAACAAATTCGATTTTATCCAGTACATCGATACAAAGCATTTACTTTGGAACAACACCTATGCCAAGTCGCCAGAATGGGGAGAATTTCTACACTCCTCTCGCTATTTAAAAGTTTTTGAATTTTCTTCTGCTTAGAATAGCGTTCAAGCGAGTCGTACGTTAGGCCATGAAGCCATTATATATAAGTCACTTAGCAAATAATGTATGAAGTTATAGGGTTCTTGCTTGCAACATGCTAAATTTTTTTAAAAAATCGGTTGATTTGCTTCCTCCCACCTCGAGAGGCATCGATATCGAAGTTCTACTTATCAAAGTTCAAACTAAGATTATATCCTAAATTAGGAGTTCTACTTATATTAGTTTCTTTATAAAATTGATCGAATCGCTTCCTCCCACCTCGAGGGGCGTGAATATCGAAAAAAAGAGTATAGTTTCGAATTAAGAGAAATAGTGCAATAACAAAAATGATCGAACCATCTCCTCCCACCTTGAGGGGATGGGGCATCAAAAAATTAAGTTTAAAGATCGAACCATCTCTTCCCACCTCGAGGGGATGGAGCATCGAATAATTACATTTGAAGATCGAACCATCTCTTTCTACCTCGAAGGAGTGGGGGTATCAAGTATGTTTATACAACATCGAGCAATATGCAACGATAATGAAGTTAAGAATTTTTTAGTAACCAATTAGCATTTTTAATGCCTTAGATTTATTAAGTCTCCTCTCGAGACTTGTCACATTATGACACATTCGAATCGCCTTAGCTTTATGCATTCTTCGATTTTGCACACTATTATGTTATACATGAATTATGCTTATCGCAAACATCTCGGTAAAAACTCCAGATCCTCCTCGATGAGGCAAAGTCCTACCTGATTAGGCACATCTCCTAAGGCTTTGACGCCATGAAAACGAACATGCCATGACGCCATATCTCCCCTAGTACCTTGAGCAATGAAACTAAAGGCCATGACGCCATGGCCCAGATGCCACAAATAAAAAGACCTCGAATAGCAGGCACAAAGCTGATGTTCATATAAGCCGTAAGGGCCCTACGAGCTATATGACACAGTCATCTACCCACAAGACACCCCGTTAGCGGTGGGTACTTTGCAAATAAGCTACATAAGCTAATAACGCATTTGGACCCACTACCATACGACCATGAGGACCTCTCTTTCTGAGGCGTCGAGGGGACGATTAATGGGATTAACATCTACCTTTAAAGGTGGATGGAACCCCGAGGCAGCTAATTAGCTTACATTCACGGGAATGGCAAGCGAGTTACGCAGCCGAGGGACCTCCTCCAAAAATCAAACACAGCTTTGAGGAGGGGCTAACGAGAAAAAAAGAGTTGAACTCCAGGCCGCGATAGGAAAATAGTACCATGTCTAAGCTCCAGCCTTGACCGGCACTCCCCTATTGTGCTACTTTATTATCGAGGCAAAGCTAGCATAGCAGCTACCCGCCATAAGTTCCCTACTTTACTTGGGATAAATGGATTATCAAAACACCACCATGTTCTCTCGGAAGATACCTAGTATCCTCGATATCCACCCAATATACTGAGGCAAAACGGGTACCTATGGCCTCGATAGCCAATGTTTGATTTAAAACAGGCAAGTAGCTAAAAGCCTTTTGGGAAGGGTGATCCATAAGCCCCCACTAGCTTGGTTTACTATCTCCCACATCGAATAAGCCCCGGAGTTGCGCTCTAAGTAACCTTAGGAGCCTAAAACTTGCAAGGTATACTTCGTGCCTGATCACGAGTTACTAGGAAAGCAACACATCAAAGAAAAGTACGTGATTGATCATATTGTACTACAAAAGAAAAACATGACTCGATCATGAAAAGAAAAACTTCATTGAAGAATGAATTAAAAATATGCATCACATATACACTTAACTTCATCGAAGAATGATTCGAAAATATACTTTTCACTTTATCAAAGAACGAATTGACAATACTCTTAACTTCATTACAGGATGAATCGAAATATTCTGCAGGATGGCTTGAAGTGCAAGTTAATCGAAGTGCAAAAAAGATGCAAGACAGGGGCACACGCAAATCACAAAGATATTATTTCGAAGTATTCATTAAAGCATCAAGCAGGAGCATGCACCAAGGTTTCTTCGATAAGATCTAGTGAACTGGGTTTCGAGGTTAACTTCGCTTTCAAGACGCTCGAAGAAGGTTGTACATACAAAAACTTCGCTAAGGACCCACTCGTAGACCGCAACATAAATGATACAAGGATCAAGGCAAAATGTTAGCAATCTTCGTTCACCAAGGAGCATGGCATCCTTCGTTTCACAATGGAGAGCCACAAAGTCAACACATTGGAGCAGTAGCTTGAGCAAAACAAAGAATGCAGGGGAAAAGCCATTGGATGACAACCTCTTCATACAACAAAATAGCTTCGTGGATGGTACACTTTGGGAAGAAAATCCTTTTGCTTCACAAAAGTTCACTTCCTTCACTTTCGAAAGCAAAAGGGGGGCAAACATACAAGGGAATATCGCATGGCAATTTTTCAAACTCATTTCTTCAACAACAATCAAGCAACAACAACGACACCAAACAACTCAGGAAGCCGTCTAGGAACTTCACGCAAGAGTAGGAGCAAGTACGCATACTCGAAAAGCATTTTGTACTCTTCCGCTCAGTTCCTTCGACATCAATAGAAAGCCAAGAACTCATTTCGCTCAAAAGATAGTCCCGAAGGAAGAAAATATCACAACAAAAGAAACACCTCGACAGCATCTCGGCTACCACCCTTCGAACTAGTTACAACATGAAGCAATCATCTGTCTACATCGAAGTACACCAAGGAAGGTCATCTCAAAGTTCAAAGGATTCTTGAAGTAACCATACCTCATCGATGAAGCCCAGTTAGGCAAGAACCAAAGTCAATCCATGGCATCTATCTTCTTCGAGAAAATAATAGCAATCAACTCAATCAAGCATACTTCCCCGACAACTCGACAAAGACGTAAATGTTACAAGTTCGAAGCTGCTGAAGCAAGTGAAAGTACCGAAGCTAAGAAGATGAAAGGATACAACTCAAGTCAGCACACTCCAGGAATCTCGCAAGTCCACGTGTCTCGCACCACCAATTATGACAAGAAGAATTTGCTAACGGATTAATCTTCGAAGCATCCATTAGCAAAGGAGCAAACTGTGGGGGCATAATTCGGATGAGCCACGTGTCATAATCCTAGAAGAAAAGCAAGATATCACATCATGAACGCGAAGAGAGTCGAAGACTAAGTCTACGAACCATGGAACACCATTCGAAGATGCCGCCTCGATCCACCAATCCCTCCGAAGTAGCACCCAGTTCGAGACCTCAGCTCCCCTTGAAGAATATACCAAGCTCGGAGAAGAAGTCCTTCAAAAAAGTAACCGACATACACTCTCCACTTGGTGAAGGTTCATACTTGTGGTTCAAATATCTAATGGCTGTTAGGTGTGAAGTCTATATGCAGATTTTACACTCACAAAGTTAGGCAGGTCTCTCAACTGAAGTAGATGCTTTTCAAGGAGCTGGTAATACTATAACAAAGTGAGGTCAATCAACTAGTTGGTCTAGTCTTGGTGGGTCGGGATTAGCTAGTAAATAAACTGAAGATGCTACAGATACTAGGTCTGTTGATTCCTAACTATGAACTGGATAAAATATAGATCTTTTGATGAATTGGTTAACCGATCCTGGGATATCCGGTGGTGGTACAAGAGCAAAGTTAAATCCGATTGGGTCATAAAGCTTCATTAGTGAAAAAACATATCCCTTGGGTAGTTAAGATGCATCCGGTCTGTCAGTTGGTGGAAGTGCTTTAAAGCGGGATACTTTTCAGTGGAAAGTGTATATCCTTCAAATGCTAACTCAACATGACTTGGTGATCTAGAAATGGGGGAATTTACTGGGCATATTGGTGAAGACTTCGTTAGTGGAGCTGGGTCAAATAAATCAGTAGATGTAGGATTTGTATAAGGGTTTATTTCAAAAGGAAGTAGCCTTGGTCCAATAAGAAGCGGGTCAGATTGGTCATTAGTGGACCAAGAAAAGGGATGCGCGTGCTAACGCGCAACGGTAGGAGCCCTTGCTTCTTGGGATAACCCTGGTATCTCATGTGCTGGCAATGTGGCTAGGGGGGCTGATTCCAGTGTCCTTGGTGCACAATGCATGGGTCTGGTAATTGACAAACTTTATGGCAGAGATTTATGCGGTGATTGTTGCTCTACAGTGGGCAGTGCAGTTTGACATGAAGAATATTTTGATTAGATCAGATTCCCAGAGTGTGGTGAAGAATTTTCGGAGTGGTGATCTGCCTTGGATGGTAAAACAGTGATGGCTGGCTGCTTGTAGATTCTATGAGGCCATCAGGTACGAGCACACTATGCGTGAGGTTAACTTTGTTGCGGATTCTATGGTTAACAAGGGTTGTTGTTTGGTAAAGGGAGTTAGCAACAGTTATGTGGGCATACCTGCTTGCCTTAGAGTTGTAGAAGGAATGGACACTATGTATTATAGATTCAAGTAATTTAGTTTGTTTTCGCTTTAGCTATTAAATAGGTCTTTTGGGGGCTCTGGGGCCTTTCCATGGGCCCCCTGTAGTTCGATGTAACTATTCTTTTGCTTTTGAATAAATTGGACTTAGCGAAAAAAGCATAGGTTTTGACCCAGAGTTGTTCGTGGTTTGATTACACGAGCTCATCAGAAAATTGAGCTCACGAAGTATGGGGGACTGATTAGGAACTTATGTAGAGATTAGGCCTCCTTCACATAGAATGTTGGGAAAGAACAACTTCTATTAGTGGTGTCTATTCAGGAGGGTTTGGTTCCGAAAAATGAGAATAGATTGAAAGATAAAAGGGATGGCCGTAGCACCCAGTGCCCAAGTCCCAATTGGTAGAGGGTGTCTTAGATAAGGCTAGATCCGGGATCCCTTAATCAATTTTAGTTGAAAAGCCCAATAATGAAGTTACTTCTTCCTTGGTCCCACCTTCGCCTAAAAGGAAAGTCACGCCTTTCTTCGGTCTTGAAACACATCCGAGCATCGATTGTCTTATGTAATCAAAATAAGAATTTACTTATGTAATGTAGTTTTCATTCTTTCGACGAATAATAGGTACCCACAACCCAGGAAGAGTTAATGAGCCGTGTAATAGGCGACCATTTCGCGCGGTTCGGGGGGCACTTGAGTCAGCCGACGACGCCCGGCTGCGTCTTGACCCCTATTCAATTTTTGGGCCAATTCCCCCTTCGTACTACCAAAAAATGAGATTCTTGCCGAATCTGAGTTTGCTATTCCAACCATTACCAAACTAATACCTATTCCGTTTAGTACTTCAGGGGCTTCTGTAGCGTATACTGTCAATCCCGTAGCGGATCAATTCCAAAGAGCATTTCAAACAAGTACTTTTTGTAATTGAATCTATTGCTTCTTCAATAAACGGTGGTTCTTCGATCAAGTTTTGAAGTCTCATTCGAAGTCTCATTCGAATATGAAGTCTCATTCGAATATGAATCTATTACTTTCTAGTCAGATCCTTTCTGCGTTTCGGATATGAAGTCTCATTCGAAGCTTTAGACAAAGGTGTTATTGAGATCTTGGGCCCTTATGGTATCTCGTACACATTCCGACGATTGGCCGAACGAATCAGTCAACTTCAAAGTGGATTTGTTTATCATTATGCCTTTGCAATGTTACTTGGTTCAACTTCATTTGTGACATTTTCTCGTATGTGGGACTCTCTCTTCTTGGGTAGATAATCGATCGTCTTTCATTTTGATAGTGAGTACTTTTTATACTAATAAGTAAAGTAAAGAATCTAACTGACGGAGCAAGAAAAGGAATGCGCGTGCTAACGCGCAACGGTAGGAACTCTAGGAGCCGTCGCTTGTTTGTCTTGGTTAGCAAGCAAGCGTAGGTACTAACTCCCAGTGAAATCTCTTTCTCTTCTTTCTTTTTGATTGAATATACAGTCATGTCTTTCCACTAGCTAGATCAAAGTTAGAACATGTCCCTTTCGTTATTACAACCTTCGTTCTTTATGTCAAAGACCAGAAGCTACGCATACATTCTCATTGGATTTCAATTGTTCTTAACTGCGATGGCTATTTAAGTCTTCGGGTTGCACCTCCAGATCTTCAACAAGGTGGAAATTCTCGTATTCTATATGTACATGTTCCTGCGGCTTGGATGAGTATACTCGTTTATCTCGTGACGGCTATACACAGTTCCTTATTTATATTAACAAAGCATCCCCTCTTTCTTCGATCTTCTGGAACCGGTACAGAAATAGGTACTTTTTCTACGTTCTTTACCTTAGTGACTGGAGCTTTCTGGAGAAGACCTATGTGGGGCACCTTTTGGGTCTGGGATGCTCGTTTAACTTTTGTACTCATCTTGTTCCTTATTTACCTGGGTGCGTTGCGTTTTCAAAAGCTTTCTGTTGAACTGACTTCCATTTCAATATGTGTTGGACAGATCGATATACCAATAATCAAGTTTTCAGTCAACTGGTGGAATACATTGCATCAACCTGGTAGCATTAGCCGATTTGGACCATCTGGTACATCGATCTATGTATCTATGCTAATTCCAATCTTGTCCAACTTTGCTAACTCCCCCTTCTTCACTATATTTTTCTTCGTTCTAGAAACACGTCTTCTGATTCTCTCTTTTCTGGAACCTTCTTTAACTGAAGAAATCGAAGCTCGAGAATGCATGCATAAATAGAAGCTCTAGAAGCTTCACCTAGTTCACTCGCCAAGTCTCTTTGTATCCACGACTGAAACAGGGCAATTCGTAGGTTCGATTCCTGCAGGATGTAAGTTCAATCGATTCTTATAAAGGCTCGCCCTTATAGCTTATGGGGCACTTCACTAGAGGAAGCGTAAAAAACGCTAAGCAGCCCCGCGACTAACCTTTTGACTTGGGACAGTTCAGGCTTATGCTTTGAAACTAAAATCTTTTATCATGGAAGGATACTATTGAATAGAATTCCTCGGCTAGCAAAGACGGCGAAAGATGAGAGAAAAAGAAATGAACTGACTGAAAATCCATAAACTTTAAATCACGGGAGCTTTTCCATTTTGGTTGACAACCTATATTGGGATGACTAAGCCCACTATCCTAATAGGTCCCTCTTATGTCGGGTTAAGGCTTCACCTCATGTTAGGTTAAGGGCTTAGTTGAGTTGAACCCAATTTCTTCACCTGTAGTCTAGGGCTTTGCTTGGCATTTGGCTTCGATATAGCTTGTGATTTCCTGGTCTTGGATTAAATCTCTGCTCTCTGAATTCAGTCTATAGGCTTTGCTTTAGGTTCAATCTTATAAGTTTAGCTTAGGTCCATCAATCAATCTATCATAAACCCCTAAGCTGAATTCATATGGGGCCTTGTGTTAGGCCTAGCTTGTGTAGGGAAGAAAGGTGACTCAGGGACCTTTGAGGGTTGGTGGTCAGGGTTCAGGATTTTATTAAGTGTTCATGGTTTTATTAAGTGTACCCTGACCTGAACCCCAGAACCCAGAACCCTGACCTGAAACCCCAGAACCCTGAGGGGGTTAAGTCACCTTTCTTCCCTTTGAGGGTTGGTGGTCAGGGTTCAGGGTTTTATCAAGTGTGGTTGAGTTAACAAGCAGGGTGAGTTAACAAGATGGTTCAGGGTTTTATTAAGTGTACCCTGACCTGAAACCCCAGAACCCATGATCAGAACCTCTGAATCTGAACTCCGTATGCCTGAATCTGACCCCCTCTTCCTGTTCTTCAACTTCAGTAGCCATCTTCTTACAAAAAAAAAAAAACCAAATCCATACACAAACATCTTCTTACAAAAACAAACCTAATTCATACACAATTACACTCTAATTTGAGTATGCAAACACTAATTATGTAACTAACAGTTTAATTGAGCTACAAATCACATATATAAGTATATATATCAGTAAACTAAGCTTTAACTAGGATTTCAGTAAAATACCCCAAAATTTTCAAAACTTGGGTTTCAAAAATAATTCTCAAACTTGAAATTAACTTTACAAATTTGAAATCCGCAAATCATGATGTCTGTATAAACTTTAAATCAAGCTTCTAATTCTCCTTCCCAACTTCGTTTCATTCTGTTCTGACTTTCTTAGAGCTTCTTCCTCTAATCCTCAGAGCTTCTTCTTCTTTATGGTGACCAAACCCTAATATTATTATCACTCAGTAACCTAACTGTATCTCGATCGAGCATCATGATTTACAGTAATCTAACCCTCGCCATTTTTTTTTTGCACACAGAAAAGAAAAGGGAAGAAGTTACGAATAGGGAAGAAAAGGGAAGTGAGGTGTTTTATATCCTAGGTTTTTCTATCTACCGTTAGATTGTCATTGAGATATACAAAACCCACATGTGTCAGATACATTAGCTAACCCAAGGGTGTTTCTGTAAAACAATAGAGTTTTGGGGGTAGCAATGACTTTTCATCACCTGATTTAACTCTGAACCCTGACTTAACGGCCGTGATAACCGTCGTATGACCATTTTGGAAATTGTTGGTATCACTGTGATGGTTTTGTAAATCGGGTCATAATAGTATGACCTCCTTGTAATATTCCCTGGTATATAGCAATGCTTGTATTATTGTTTCAGATAGCTCTTCTCATATTTAGAATGCTTGTATTACTGATAGGCGATGTCTCGGAACAGTAGTACGAGCATTGAAAAATCTGTTCACCCCGATGCAGACGAGTTTCGAACTCAGGTCGCTGGTATCACCACTCAGCGACTTTACCATTGTATTACAGTGACATCTACGATTTTTTTCTAATTGGTGTAATCTTAAATTGAAATCCTGGTCAATATGTTCAACCCACTAGAGAGGCCATCTGTTTCTCATTTGCATGGAGGTTCTTTCTAGATTACTTATTGCACGAAAAAGCCTATAAACTTACAATAGATTAATTTGAGCAAACTAGGCATGGTTTTTAGCAATATAAAATTATCCTAAACTTCAACGAATAATGTCTAGATAACATTAACATTCCTACTTAGGACCTTAGGTGCTCCTATATTTTTGTTGATAATATATTGAATAAATCAAACTTAAAACTTTTGATTTCATAATTTAGAAAATGAAAACAATTCAAAGTTGGACTAGTAAAATCTATCAAAATTCAGTAGATCACTATATCATATAACCCCAATAACAACTGCAATTCACAATGACCCACTCCCTATTGCGAATTTGTTACCGAAAATCGTGTTGCAAAATTTCGTAACATGGCTTGACTCTTTTGAAATTTGAAACATGCCAACTCTGTTGTGAAATCGCAACAACAAGGATGATCGCATGTGCCACTCTTCTATGTAGCTGGTAACACCCTTGGAATTTTTGCACCCAAGACTGAGAAATTCTACAGAACAAATTTTTTATTTATGCCATGTCAAATCGTTTCTCCCATGACTTTTGCAACCATGACTTAATCGATTTCTTAGACCTTTTATAAAGCGATTATCATGTTCGTACCTCCCTCACGTCTCCCTGCTGCTAGGTTAGGGTTCCACAGTTCAGGTAGTTTTTTCCACTTTTTTTCCCTATTTGTACGATCGATTCCCCTCTATACAATCAATTTTATCCATATAAATTAGATCTCAAATTTCTCGTTTGCTAGGTGAGGATTCAAAGTTCTTATAAACGAGATTCACTTGAAGAAGAAGATAGTAAAGTCGTGGGAACTAATTTAGGTCAGTAAACTGGGTTTTCACTTTAATGGATTCAAGTCATGTAAGATGAAGATATTAAAGTCGTGGGAACTAATTTAGGCCAGTGAAGTGGGTTTTTACTCCTATGGATTCAAGTCATGTAGCTCTTGTTGCTTTATTACTTAGATCAGAGGGTTCTGAAAATTATCGACGTGGGTTATCACTGCAAGTTGTGGGTATCGAAGTATGCTGGTAATTTCTTCTCTTTTCTTCTTCTTATATATTTTTTCCTTGATGTTTAAAGCCATAGTATGTTTAATTTATTTTTTCTCCCCGTTTCTGTGAAGTAAATCCTAGATTTAGATATTTCACTTTTTGTACAAAATAAGGGTTTTGTGGGTTAAGATTTAGTCAATTTTGTAAAGATTATTCACGATTTTGGAGAATATTGAAATTATAATTTGGGTGCTTTACCATTTGATTGTTGAAAAAATCGTCGTTCGAGTGTTTTTGTTTCATGCACGTCGATGAAAGGAAAATGGGTTTCAGAATAGCTACCTGCAATTGTAATGGATTCATTTATGGGCTATTTAACCGATGGTACCCGGCAAATGACCAGTTGAGGACTTTGGTACCCAATACTTTGAATATTAAGGGATGGTACCTGGAATTGGCGTTGACTGTCAAATCAATACTTTGACCTAACTTTCTGTTACCTAAATAATTATAAGTATTAATAAGCATTAATTACTTGACGCCGTTAACTGATAGTTAACAGTTAGCACGTAAGTTTAAAAGAAACGTGTGGCCCGACCTTTTGATTCTACTCCCGTGAACTCGAAAATTGCCATTGCTAATCTAGAGAAGCTCAAGCATTCATAATCTCCACAAGTCAACTGAACATTCGAAAATTTTATGAAACCCATCCTTTTACAGGTTTTACCACCACGACTACAAAATCAGAATCATTTTACAATCTTCTTGAATTGTTCATACGAATAACTAAAAAAACTCAAATTCATGCTAAGATCCGCGACATATTTATGCCTGCATCAAAATTTTAGAGTCAATCAAACACAAAGAAACAACATCTCATTCAAACATTTCTTTAAACACCTAATGCAAAATCTACACCGTAAATTTCCAGAAAAACAAAAGAAACCCTAGATTGAAAATTCAAATAACAAAAGAAACCCTAAATTCAATTTACACCCTAGATTGAACTGATGTTCTAGCTTCCTTGAGAAGATCTTGTTCCCCACATCAATTTATTTTCTTTTAATTATCTCAACGAAATAGAGCTTTAATGGCCGAAAAGAAGAATCTTTTGCTGGTAGTTGCGTGCGGCCGCCTCAAACCACCTTGTATAACAATACTCTTTGTTGGAAATATAGTTATTGCAATGGATAGATAGATCAGATGTTGAAGTTTGGATAGTTTCAAAATATGAGATTTTCGATTAGATCGATTAGTTTGAGAAGGGAAAAGGGCAAGGTGAAGACTGAAGAGAACTAGGGCAGAGAGAATGGTTATGGCTTAAGGGTGTTTGGATTTTCTGTTTTAAGTTTTTCTTTTATCGTGGCCGTTAATTATGTAACAGATTAGGACACGTTTATGTCTCTAACATAACAGAACGTTAGGACAACTCTAGTCAATGTTAACAATGATGAGGCTATTAAAGTAATATCATAGTTTCTGTTAACTTTGTTAGGTCAATGGTCTCATTTGGCGGTCAACGTCAATTCCAGGTACCATCCCTTAATATCCAAAGTATTGGATACCAAAGTCCTCAATTGGTCATTTGCTGGGTACCATCAGTTAAATAGCCCTTCATTTATATTGCTCTATCTTATTGTAAGCTATGGCTTAGCTTGGAGACCTACATCTTATCAGAGAAGAGGCGATAATGGTTCACTATCTCATGAAAGTTGCCTCAAACATAAAAGTGTCCAAGAAAACTACAAAAAACATCCATGGAAACCGAACAAAAGTTTCAGATAAGGAAGGAGACCTGTTAAATGTGAGTCTATGACTCACACTCACAGTATGTAATAAGATTATGAGTGATGCTTCGTCATCAAGTGTACGAAATAAGGAATCGAGGATAACATCTAACACTTGGGTTCTTCACAAAAAAAATGTTATTTCTGTTTGACACTATTTCATCTGCTGCAGAAAAATGCATAATTTCATGTTGAGCTCTTGCTCCTTGAAGATAACCCCTCATGATACTTAAACGCAAGAGGTAGGATTTCAAGTGTCAATAGGAGACCAAGTTTGTGAACTGGCTGAACGGGTCACAATTTAAAAAAACTAAACCTCCTCACGATTTATCTCCGATTTCATCTCTCCCAAGATACAATGGGTAAATAAATAACATCTACGTTTTCATGTTTCTTCATCTCTCATCACCCAAAAGTGTCTCGTAACCCTGGATATCAAAAAGTGACATATAATGAAAGCATGAAGAGAACCACAAAAACCATTATTCTGGATGAAAAAATCTCAAACTACGGAAAACAGACTGAGGTCTCTGGAGATCCCTCTCGAAAAACAGGAAGGATGCACTCTCAAAAACAAGATGCATGGTGCCTTGAAGCCATGAACAAACTTGTTCAAAATACGAGAGACTCAAATAAGAGTTAGATAATCTCCGTCTTTGGTTACTAATACATTGAAGTTCAAAACAAAACCCGGAATACTCTTTTTCGTAATAACGCAAGTTGGTTAGCTTGGATTACAAGAATAACAATTATCTGTGTATCATCAACAACGAGAGCAATACTCTCACTCCTCAACACAATTCTCCATGTTAAACACATTTTTGAGGGAGTTATTTAGTGTTTGGGTCGTTGTTTTTGGTATGGTAGAGGGTCTGGGTCCTAAGTTTGTCCAATTTTGAGTTTGGGTCGTTGACCCGTTAGTCAACTGTATAATATGGTCAAACCGTTAGAAATAGTTAAGACTGTTACCTCATACCAATCACCTCCATTATCACCGATCAATCTTCCATCTTCATACAAACTCATCCATAAAAGAATCAATCGATCCTTACAAACAAACTCATTCACAAAATAATCAATCATCCATCAGTAAGTCATTCACAAAGGAACCAATTTCCCGACAGATTTTGTTCCAAAATTAAAATAAAACAAGAATACTGATTCTTTGCTTCTTTGTTTACAAGAAACATCCCTGGCCCAAACCAGTAATTCTTAACATAAGATTTGAACTTGATTGGTTTGCAGTGGGATAAGCAGGGCACCCAATTTTTCGTCAAGTGTGGTAATTTTGAATCTAAACAGATTAGAGACATGGGTTCAGCTCAATCTAACAACAAGCACTGATCTCTCTTCATCTTTAATGAATGGATGAAAAAAAATAAAAATAAAGAAAAGCACAGTCAAGGAAGAGCATCAATCTGCAATTCAATCATACTAAAAAATCCAATCTTTTTTATACAATAATCTCACCCATAAAGATTCATCCCATTAATGAAATCAACAACAAAAAACAAACGCAAATCAAATTTATTTAACCCAACTCAATTACCAAAATCAAAAGAGATATGTGCAACAAGAAAAGGTTCAACTTTGCACCTGTATTCAGCGAGAGTATGTAATTGGAGATAAAAATTGGGGGTTAAGGTTTTACATGATCGTCGGCAAGAAAACAAGAGAATATAAATGAAAGAGGAGATTATAAACCAGAGGAAATTGATGTTTAGAATCCATAGATGATACTGTATGAAACTATTGCGGCTGGATGTGGGGGGTGATTATTTAACCATAACGGACGTTGCTTTCTTAACCGCTTGACTAGAATATCTGGTTGACTAACGGGTCAACGACCCAAACTCAAAATTGGACAAACTTAGACCCAGACCCTCTACCATACCAAAAACAACGACCCAAACACTAAATAACTCTTTTTGAGGTTGATTAAAACTTTGAAGTGGGGATCCGTGAGAGGTTTGAAGATATCACTGAAACATAACTCTCTAATGATAGGTGAAGTTAATGCCGTACTCCTTCATTATATTTCTATCTTTATTTGATTAGAATTGTTAGACCATTGCTCGGTCAAACATAGTAACGTTGATATGTCAAGTTAGTTATAGAATTTAGACGCCAAAACACAATTCTTGATGTAGTTTACATAGTCAGATTTTGGATACGGGAAATAGATTAAGTAGGTGAGACCTTGAAGACAGAGACTGGAGCTTAATCATGAGGACATCCTTACATATTCATCAACAAAAGGTTAGGTGTTGTGACTTATGGACTCTTCGATTCCACTTATTCTATCATTCGAAATATAGTCGGGGACTTAAATATTGTAGATAAAAAAAATTAGGACAGATTTTAGCTAGGCTTAGATTTTTCTCCCAATAGTACAACTTTTTACCTCAGCCCATAACTGCTCTATCACTAAAAACCCAATGTGTTCTAATCCGCCTGATTTCCACTAGTCTGTAACCTTGCTGGAGTATACTTGGTTTACGTGCCAGCCCACTATGTGTCACAATATAAGTGGCTAAACCACCACCCCAACTCCACATGGAACAACAGGGGGGCCATATTTAGTGTTTTGGACCAGTTAGGGCATAACACATAGCAGGGAAAAAATTGGGGGAGAAAATCAGGGTAGGAAGCATTTTCGCTTAGATCCCTACCACTTGACCATTCAGTTCAATCCATCTGCAGTACTGGTACTTAAAGAGAAATCACGCGCTCCTAATCAATTTTTGTTGTTGTTGATAAATCCACTAAAAATCAAATCATTATCCCCTAACTCTGAGATTCCTAATAAATTTTTGTTGTTGTTAATAAATTTTTGTTTAGAGGTTTAAATAAAAACCTCTAAACCCTAACTCTGAAATTCCCTAATTTCAACATTTCTAGTTTTTTGATTCTCGCTTCTTCGTGATCATAATGAAAGGATCTACACTAAGACTAGCTAGTAGAGAAACGTCTAAAAGAAGGAGAGATTGTAGATTGCAAAGCAGGATCATCCTCAATAATGATAATCGAAATAGTTATGAAAGGTAATTGAAAAAGCAGGGGTACTGAAATACAACCAACTTTTCATTTGGGCTCGTGAGTCTTATGGTAAGATATGAACGATCTTAAAAATCAATATCCAAATCTATTAACCGGAGTTAGGATCACAAGTGATCAGTCCCTAACGCAAGATAAGCTCTTGGTGAATCCCTTGAAAGGATTTGAGACCAACTCAACAATTATAATAATGTACTACTTGTGTTTGCTTCAATTATATAATCAGAGATATATTACGGAAAGTAAAACACACAAGACACCAGATTTTTTTTTTTTAACGAGGAAACTACAATCCAATAGAAAAACCTCGGGACCTCGTCCAGATTGAACACCGCAAAGTATTAACTGTCTACAAACGCTAACCTACTATAAGTCTGGGATGTAGCAGAGACCAACTCCAACCCTCCAAGTGAATTGTCTATTGTCGCACTCCTTACGTCTCTGGATCCCCCAAAGATCGCCACGCACTTGATTCCCATAGTTGACGTCCTTTACAGGCCTAGGAGTTTCTTTAACCATTGTTAAAGACTTATTGACAATTCCGGCTTTGCAACCTCAATTATCAATTGTATGTTTCGAACTGTCCTCTTCAGTTTAACATACGTAAAAAGACTTCCTTTAGATTTCTCCAGGTCATACGGAAATCCACTTACAAGCGGGGGATAATCTGTCATTCAATTTCAAAAGAGAGAAATTTACAAGAGTCAGCTATATATAGACACCCACTACCCCAAAGAGAATGCATAATAGCGAGTAGACTGAACTGAAAAACTACTATCTACCTAAAGACGAAGATGCAAAAATAATAAAAATGAAGAGAAGCAGCTAGACACCTAAACTAGACATAAAATGGCACACAGGGCCAGAACTGAGCATGCATGCCCATTAGATAAACCTCACCAAAGTATAAACCTCATCTGGATATTCAACTGAAACCATAACTGAGCATATGATTATACACCTCAGTCACGCCATCACCTAACAAAGCTCCCTTTTTTGCCCATTCATCCGCACTGAAATTGCTTTCACGCATAATGTGTTCTTAAGTCACCTGCTCATAAAGCTCCACATCCTTAGCGGGGGCTGACAAGTAAACCGAGTAAACTATGCACAACTTGTCTCTACCTCATCCGTGAAAAGAATCACTTAAAAAACTTACACAACCGGAGCTAACTAGGTCTTACAACACCGTGTGAAGCTGTACGGATCCTCAGTTACAACCATGTAGTTACGTATCAGTTCTTGAATGGCCTTATTGCAGAAGAGAATGACCGTAGAATAAACAAGAACGTGATCAGGCAACCAAGGTTACAAGTTAATCCGATAAATACCACAAAGGCAAATATCTCCTACCTGTGCTTCCCAACTCTCTAGAGAAGTCTTTATAGTCGTTAGGTAAATCCCACATAGGAACTGCTACCTAATTGAGGATGACTACCACAACAAACTTACACCTAAGTGCAAAGAGTTTACGATCAATTCCACAGAGAAATTTCACGTATGATTGATGCTTGTGGTTTTCGTTCTTACACCCTCTATTTATAGCTCTCAATAAAATAGGTTGCTTTGAGATAAAGCAATAGACTACTTGTGCTACAAGTTAGCTAGTGCCCGTGTAAAACGAAGATGTTACTTAGCTTGCACACAAAGAAACCCTAAGTTAATCTCAATAAAATAGGTTGCTCTGAGATAAAGCAATAGATTACTTGTGATACAAGTTATATAGTGCCCGTGTAAAACGAACCTGTTACTTAGCTTGCACACAAAGAAACCCTAGGTTAATCTCATTTGGAAATCTTTTATCATTTATCTGCCAAGTGGTTATTAGCTCTTAATCACTTCAAGATAGATATCCAATGAAAATAAGAACACCTTTATCTTATTGACTAATTGAGATTCGTTAGATTGACCACAAAAGATATTCTGATAAAGCTTAAGTTCAACTAAGAGATAAGGAGTTATCTAGTTAAATCCCGCGTAATTATCCGGAAGATAATCACCATACGGTTCGTGAACCGACTGGAAATGGAATCTAGGCCAAATACATCAAACCTGCACGTTCACGTACATGTACGCGCACAAATTGATGTTTTTGGAACTCAGGAGGAAAATCCGGAACTCTTGTACACGAACCGGTTTGTTAACCGCCTAGTTCCAAATTAGGGTTTAACTGGATCCGCTGGGAAATACCTGGACCAGTTTCCATACTTAGTGTGTAGACGCCCTCACCTATAATCCATGGATTCTGCGTTTAGAGTACGCCTTAGATTCATCCATTCTCCTACATGTGACTTGCAAGCAATTTTTTTTTTTTTTTGAATTTGAAAGGTTATATTAAAGTTGGACCGAAGTCCACTACCTACAAGCCCAGGTAGCTAGGCAAATAAATAAAGAAAAATACCCCTACCCCGATGCAGACGAGTTTTGAACTCAAGTCGGCGGTTTCATCACCCAACGACTTTACCACTGTACTACAATGGCATCTGCTTGCAAGTAAATCATTGTAATGGAAAGTGTATTGAATCTATCTCATGCATCTTGTAACTTAGTACAGTGGGAACATATACCAACACAACACATGGTTATGTAGACAAGATAACAATCTCAATCGCTATTAGTATCTCTACTAAAGTAGCCGACTATTTCGAAAGATAGAATAAGTAGAATAGAAGAAATTCCATATAATGTCACAACTCCTACTAACCTTTTGTCGATGAAGAATATATGATGTCTTCTTGG
Source organism: Papaver nudicaule (assembly GCA_023529015.1). Lineage (NCBI taxonomy): Eukaryota > Viridiplantae > Streptophyta > Magnoliopsida > Ranunculales > Papaveraceae > Papaver > Papaver nudicaule. The sequence goes on along the minus strand of JAJJMA010163346.1, from coordinate 949 downwards.
TAATATGTGTCTTCATCTTCAAGGTCTCTACTTGGCTATATCCCAATTCTGAAATCTAAACTCTAGTAGGCTAAATCAAGAATAGTGTTTTGACACCTAAAACTGACAACTAGCTTGACATACCAACGCTAGTGGGTTTGACCGGTCAATGCCCTAACAATCTCATCCTTTGTCAATTTTAGTGACAAAACCAATATTACACATGGATTCAAAAGATAACACAGTAAAGATCTATTCCAGATGTATTTTGATTTCTTGAATTCTTCAACGTCTCCTTTGAGTCTTGATGTGTTCTTTTTAACTCCTGTTGAAAAACTCGTAGACAACACCACAACATATCTGACTCAAACAAGTTTGAGCTTACATGGGTCAATATGCTAACCCACATGTTGTTTGTGCAAAGAGTAGTAAACAGAGCAACTTGTAAAGTCTGTGTATCAAAACCTTTAAAGTGATTCTATTCATTCTTGATATGAAGCTCCCCCTTGATCTTTATAACTCTTTTTGCCAGATTGGTATTAAGCCCAATATTTACACCCTCTTACTTGATACTTTGAAAAAGTACATAAGTAAGTTATACGGTTGATAGGTGCGCAAAACACCTATTCAAGAGTACCTAAATCATACACTTTAGTCGACTTAAGCCTCATACATTGTTTATTTTAACCATTTTCTATTTTGCAGGTATTTTGAAATCATATTCAATAAAATGAAGCAGAAACAACTCTATTTACAATTTGGCGATTCTAGGTTGGTCGAGTCAAATACAAGAGAAGAGCAAGGCTCGAAAGGTGTTGAAAATCAGAGTTACTAAGGGGCAGACACAGATTACTGGAGCACCCAAGATGTTCTACTCAGGGCTACCAGGGAGCAGTCAGTTAGGTTGGGGCAGCCGGGTTATTCCTAGCCCCAGCAGACCGCTAAGGGGCACCTTTCATTATAACAAGAA
>JAJJMA010163345.1:0-12330 GCA_023529015.1 Papaver nudicaule | reverse complement strand
ATGATGATGATGATGATGATGATGATGATGATGATGATGATGATGATAGCAGTGACGACGATAGATCAGCATCTGAAGCGGGTTAACTTCTAGGGGTTTAAGCCATTGGGTAATCTCTGACTCCCCCGATACCCTGTGGGTTATCCACCTTATTGTTATGTTTTTTGTTATACTTCTGGTGTTTTAAGTTGCTTTTTTGGTATGAACCATTTAATATGTACTTCTCTTTTTTCTAAGTAATGGAAAAAACTTTTATCATGTTCTTCCAATCTGCACGAAGTACTTATGCCTCTGTACTATTATCAATAACTTAACTTATTACCAAGTGAAGTCCAATGCTTGTCCTGCTGACTATCGTGCAAGACTCCCGATTAGCGCACCCCCGCAATGTTACTTGTGCACGTCAGCGATCCTGTTATAAGTGTTTTGGTTTGCCCAATTAGTCTTATTTGGTTGCTAACGCAGTGGCTTTCGCCGTTGGGAGTCTTATATTTTTAGGCCAGACACTTACTGATCAACAAGTAACGCGACTGGATTTATTGCTAACCGAGGCCAGACTTACGTAAAGGAGGTTGTTCACTTGGTAAGATAGGCAAGTGATTGCACTTACATGATTTGGACAAGAGCTATATTAGCTCTGAAAGACTTTTATAGTCTATGGTATTTTGCCTTTATAGGTGGCACTTGGCCTTAGTATAGTATTTGATCAGGGTTTTATTTTATGGATTTTTGCCTCAGTATGTTGTACTTAATTTTCATAGTGAGACCTTTCTTTTGGTATAGAGCTTTTTTAGCCCTTTTGTTTGGCGAAGCCCTTGGGCTTATGCTTTCAGCGTAGTTAGCTTGATCGGCGAAGAAAAATAAATAAAAGACAGTCATTTGTTAACGGGGTTCGGCGCATAATAGCAAACCTACGTCCCCGGATCTTATTTGATGTTGTTTACATAAGCTAATAAGATTTCTTGGGTATTATGCCCGCCCAAGACTTCTGAGTTTTTACATCATGAGTTTTAGGGGTAATATTTCTTGATGTACATGGCATTCCATGGATGCTCCAATTCTACGCCATGTTCATCTATCAGTACCAAAGTAGTTTAAATCGTTAAAATCGGCCGATTAAATCGCGATTAATCGTGAATCGCTACTTGGCCGATATGATTCACAAAAAATCACCGATTTCGATTTCGGGCGATTTACTAGGCCGATCTTAACGATTTTAGCCGATTTTCAACCAAAACGAGTCGCCGATTTCCTAGGGGCATTTTTGGTATTTTATCTTTGTAGGTTATAAATTCGATTCACTAAAATTTTTAGTTTTTTTTCGTTTCTCCTTTCTTATTAAGTTTGATTTGGAGTGATTACATGTTTAAGTTATGTTGTTTTATTTTGTTTGAGTTTTGAACTTGTATTTTGAACTAATTTCTTTATGTTGAGTTGAACTTATTTAGTTTTAATTGTGTCTATGTTAAACTTATTTGATTTTAATAGTATTGTTTTTTATTATTAGTGTTATATGATCAAGTATAGGAGCTATCAGTTATATAAATTTTAAATGCAATCCAATTTTTCAAACCGATTTTTTCCGATTTCCTCCCCCGAGGTTTTCGCGAATCTCTCCACGGGGTTCGACCGAGTCACCGATTTTACCGATTTAAACTACTTTGATCAGTACGTATGATCCGCTCCCCGCTACTCTTTTGACTATGTAAGGGCCTTCTCATACTGGCTTCAGCTTCCTACACCCCTTTCGCTGAGAGGGAGGGACTTCTCGCAATACCAGGTCGCCGGGTTGATATTCTCTAGGGATAACTCGCTTGTTGTAATCTCTAGATGGTCGACAATGATAATTTTCCATATGTGTGAGGGCGATTAACCGTTGTTTTTCTAGGTCGTCGAGTTTTGCCAGTATTAAGTCAGTGTTTAAATTTTTCTCCCACGCCTCATGTTTTGTCGTTGGTAAGATGACTTCGGATGGAAGTACTGCCTCAGCGCCACAGGTAAATAAGAAGGGAGATGCCCCAGTTGCTTCTCTAACAGTTTTCTTGTATGACCATGAAACATTATGCAAATGTTCACACCATGCTTTCTTATGTGGCTCTACTCGCTTCTTCAAACCCATTCCAATAGTTTTGTTTGTGGCCTCCGCTTGTCTATTGCTCTGAGGATAAAGTAGAGTTGATTTTCCTAGCTTGACATCATAAGTAACGAGTAATTGTCTGATGTTTTCGCCGACTAGCTCTTCCCATTGTCTGTGCAAATTTCTGCTGGCACGCCAAACCTACAAAATATATTCTCCCAAACAAACTTGAATACCTCTTGCCCTGACTTCTTCTTGATAGCCTTAGCTTCACACCATTTGGTAAAGTAATCAGTTGCTACTATTATGTATTTTCTTTGCCCTGATCCTGGAGTCAGCGGTCCTATGATATCAATGTCCCATTTGGCGAAAGACCAAGGGCTGAGTACTGAGTTTAGTGATGTCTCTGGCGTTTTAATCCTTTTTTCCAAACAACTGACACTTTTTACATCAGCGAGCATATTCTTTGGCGTCTTTGTTCATCCATGGCCAGTAATATCCTTGCATTCTTACTTTCGAAGCTAAGGCTCGCTGACCACTGTGGTTTCCACAGTCCCCTTCATGAATTGCTTCCAGCAACTTCTTGCCTTCTTCTCTTGATAAACATCTCAACAAGGGTCCAGAGAATGATATGAGATATAGTATTCCATCTCTAAGTTCATAGTTCGCCGATCTACTGATTATTTGGTGAGCTAATATCTTATTTCCAGACATAATAAGGCGATCCAGATAATATCGTATCGGCGTTCTCCAATCTGTTTTTGCTGTCTCTTCAGTATCCATTGCCAACACCTCCCTTTGCTCTCGCTCATCCACAGAGGACTTCCGTACTCGCTCAATCGCTATTGAAGTGACATATGGATCTGTCATCATAGACGGGATAAATGCTAAGGCATCAGCATGCCTATTATCCTTCCTGCAGATGTGACGAAACTTAATACCAGGAATCTCCTGAGCAAACTCCCTAGCAAGTTTTAGGTACTTCTGCAGGGAAGAATCAATAGCTTGATAACGTCCAGAAATCTGTCAAATCACTAACTGAGAGTCACTCGTCAATCGAACATAGCTGATACCCATTTCTATAATAAGTCTCATAGCATGTATGACTGCCTCATATTCCGCTTCGTTATTGGTTGCCGGAAATTCTTGCCTCAACGAATGTACTAATCTAGCTCCCTTCAGCGAGGTAAAAACAATACCGATTCCTTTTCCTTCTTTATTCGCCGATCCATCTACATACACTTCCCAACTTGTAGGACTGCACTTCAACAGTTCTGGCACCTCATTCTCTCGCTCATCTTGCGCGAATGGTATGTCTTCTACTTCCTCCTCTTCTTCGATTGGGAAATCAGCTAGAAAGTCGGCGATAACTTGAGATCTCTGAGCTGTGTGAAACTCATACTGAACACCGAACACTCAATTTGAGTATTCCACTTAGCAATTCGCCCTAATCTCTGAGAGCTATGCAAGATAGATTCAATAAGAGTCTTTGTTAAGACAATAATAGGATGGGCATGAAAGTATGGACGGAGCCGCTGAGATGCAAAAACCAAAGCTAAGATCAACTGCTCAATCTTGGTACAGTTCTTTTTAGCTCCTTGCAAGGTTCTGCTAATATAATATATTGGCGTTTCTCCCCCTTTGGTTCTCACAAGTACAACGTTGATGGCTACTGATGTGGAGGCGAGATATACTCTGAGTTCTTCGCCATGCTCCGGTGGCTGGATCGCTGGTAGAGTAGCAAGATACATTTTAATACCTTGAAATCCACCTTCATGATCTTCAGTCCAGTTAAACTTTTCTCCCTTTTTCAAGGTTTTGAAGAATAACTTGCATTTATCGGAGAATCTTGAAATGAATCTGTTCAGTGAAGCCAATGTTCCATTAATTCGCTAAACATCCTTTACTGTCACCGGCGAAGGCATATCTATAATGGCCTGAATCTTTGCTTGATCAGCTTCCACACCATTCTTTGTGACAACATATCCCAAGAATTTTCCCGAAGTGACACCGAAAACACACTTTGCCGGATTTATTTTTAACTTAGTGCTTCGCATATGATCGAATATCTCCCTGAGGTCTTGAACATGAGTTTGCTTCACCTTGCTCTTTACTAGCATATCATCAACATAGACTTCCATTGTGCGTGTATGAAATCTGCATAAGCACTTCATACTCGACAGCCATCAGATCTATTTACTCATACTATGGACAAAGTAACAATATTGGCTTCATATGATGATACGAAGAGAATAAGAACTGCACCGAAGTGTTGTGTTACCACAACAAAAGAGAAATCAAGAAGAACCAGTAACCAAGTAACCTCTGCAAATGCAGCCTAAGAACCGAAGCTCTGAATCAATAATAATCGAATAGTCCATTACAGACTCGAAACACAACAATTATACTCTCTACAAACAAGACCCTAATGATAACAACACCCAAGAGTAAGCTAAAGAGCACCAAACTATAGATAATACTAAGTACAGACGCAAAAACATATAAGGGCACTCCCCTCTCACTTAAGGTACATGACATACCACTCCCCTTGAAAACATCCTTGTCCTCAAGGATGAGAGCTAAAAGAAGCTTCAAACGGAGACTCGACGCCTGCTGCACCTTTGGTATGTAGTAGTCAGGATTGTAGCTGGCAATAGATAACTTTCTTCCTCTAATGTGTATATGAAGCCCAGTAGAATTGACTTCAGTAAATTCCCTTATGAGGCCCATTAGTGCTTCAAAACAGAACCCAATAATCAACTCAGTCTCCTGCGAACAGAGTTGCATGTGCTTGGTTGTAATTCTCTCTACTTGTGCAGCCATATGTCCGCCTCGTTGAACTTCCGTTAGGATGCCATACTGAACTGGTAAAGTATTGCCCCCATACAGCACCGATGTAGGCTCAGCATAAGACGAGAGAAAACTCATCCTTGCAAATCTAGAACAACCGCCAACAGTTACTCCCTTCCACAATCCATGTGATAGAATTCTATATTTCCATCTCAAGTAGCCCACTAGCTATTCATGTACCAGGAGAACTTGAACCACCATGAGTCCAGTTTGCCTCATCAGCCGAGTGCAGTACGAAGGATGTTTCAATGCTTGTAGAGACTCCATCATAACTGATGTATAACAAGTCACAAGAACTTTATTCATCCATTGCTCAATAAACTGAGTGACGTACCTAACAATCTTACCCTTAATGCTCATCTCACGAAGAAGGAAGTCTGTACAGTTACAACTGTTGTACCACAAACCCCACGAATGAATTAAGAAGACTCCATCTTGTCCAAGAATAATAGAGACAAATGATTCCAGTACTTGTGCACCAGTTTTTCAAAATCCTTGTTGGTATCGCCAAGTTGTGAAGGAAAGGCAAAACTGAGAAGAACTGACTTGTATCAAAAATTTCCATTGTAGTTCTCTGATTCCCATTTTGTTTCATCATGGAAATGGCTGTAAAATGTTGTTTAGATAATGAACCAAGAGAAGGAGCGGCTAGCTCAAATAGAAACCCGCAATGTAGCTCTGAAAGAGTCTGCAACATTTTCACATGACCTGTACCCCATAACCATGTGTACACCCTTCTGAACTTCCACCTCCGGTACGCCAGCCATAGAGTAAGAACACCAGACCTTCCTCCCAACCCCTCAAAATTATCCTTGTCCTCAAGGATAGGGAAGAAACTCACAGAAACACTACTTGAAGCTGTAGTAGTTGTCAAGAGTGCAGTGCTTGCAAACTTAAGAGCATCAGAAAAAAGAATTTGTCTCTTTAGCTGTACAAGAATCTGAAGGGTCTGTAGCATAATCATATTCCCCACTGGTAGATGCACAGAACAAACACATCCAACATTTAGAAGTTGCAGCAATCGATAAAGAGGAGCTCTAGGTAGCACATTACAGTACCCTTGGTTGTATGTTACATCAGGCAAACCATCCTTGAGCTGTAAAAGAAATTTTTTCCCCCCACCCGTGCCTTCTCTCTTGTCTCATGAGCACTAGAATTAGCTGCACATCTCCACCTTTCACCTCTTCTCCTCCACTGAAAACTTAAGGTATTTTTGGTGATGTTATTCCCAGCTGGTAACACCAAAGCTGCAGTGCTTGAGTTATAACTTAGCTGACACCTGAACAATGGCTCGCCAACTATAGCTTCAATTGGTACAGCAGCCTCACAACCCCAACTTCCAGCAAAGCACACAATGGATGTGAAGTTCACTTGGATCCAGCCAATGCTTTTGACATCAACTGACCCTGTGGAAACCAACTGGAATTCTTCTATCACAAAGCCCACACATCTCAACACATTTCTAATTAGGAGTATAGTGAACATGAGCTGAACTCCCACCATCCTTAGAAGGACTCCTTGATGACTCTCTAAGTGGATGTAAAGAACACTCCTCAAGCTCAGATGTTGAAATGTTCTTGAGATCTGGAGTCTGCCATATGTTGTAGAAGAGGGTACTGAACTGCACAAGAAGAGACTTAGTGGTAAACATCTAACATAACACTGACTACTTGTGAGTAACACCTCAAGAGAGCATGACTGAAGTCTAACAAAACTTCCATGTGAATTCCAGACTTTAGTCATTTGAGTATAGAATTCTGATATCGACATACAAGCACGAAGAAACTGAACAGAACAGATGCTAAAAGGCCAAAATTGAAGAACCAAAATCCCATTCAATAACCATTGGTTCAGCTGTAAGATAGAAGACTCTTCCTTCTTCAGAATCAGCATTAGACTAACCCAATTACTAGTATCCTCATTTGATAACTTCTGACTTGGAATAACATAACCATGTTTGTAAATCAACTCTTGAACAAGCTTTCTATGGTACCCATTCAACAATTGTAAACCCAAAAGAGGCTCAGACTCAAGTTTACCATCCCATATACTAAGCTTGACCCCCTTCCCTCGATCAAAAACCGGACAATTATGAGCAGAATAAGGATAGAAAAGATCAACAGCATTCAAATTGTTGTTCACACTTTCAGGCTTTTTAACAAACATGTTACAACCCTCAGAAATTTCAGTAGAACCATCAATTAAAAATCCAATTGAATGCACAAATCTGGAATTAGATCCATACCCAATTCCAGAAAGTAATCGAAGACGTAACTCACCAAGAGAATTTTCACACCTCCCTCTATCAAATATTGAGTATCTATAACCAAGAGGAAAATTAAAACAAATATTACCAGTAATACAACTCCAAGCTATACAGTCTCTAGGAGCTATTATAACAAACACCTTAACCTCAGAAACAAAATCTCTTTCCAAATCAAACTCAAATGATTTGGAATTGAAGAATGGAAATTCTGACTGGTACCCATGTCTAGAATCCCATTTAGAAATCAAATCTATTATAACCATACGATGCTACACCTTCATTTTTACCACGATCAAATAGTGGTCGAATATAAACAAAATGAAAAGAAGAACGATTGTTACGAGGTTGTTGTGAAGAAGGAATAACTCCTTCAAACATTCACGTTTCTCACAGCGATTGTCCGTTTCAACTTCATCAACATCTTCAAAGAAAAACGAAGGACTAATCAATTCAAAATCCTCATCATCGGGAAAAAAAATGACGGAATAATTAGCTCGAATTCATCTTCTTCTTCATCTGTTGATGTAATTGAAGACTCATTAATCGAATCAAGAGTTGATTCTTCGACAATAGAAACATCTTCTTCTTCTTTTGATGGAATTGAAGAGTTACTAATCGAATCAGAGACTAATTCTTCAACGATAGGAACCTCTGGACTTCTTTTCTTGAATCCAAATTCAACTAATAGCTCCTCAATTAACAACTTCATCTGATCGAAAGTAGCCAATCCCTTGAAATCTTCTTTTGTAGCTACGTTCTTCATAAAAAATTCAGTTGAATCTGTGGTAGATTCCCCCATAGTCGCGCAGGAATCGACAACTCTGATAGCCATTTGTACCAACCCCAACTGGTCACAAGCCCATGGATAGAACTCAACATAATAAACCGGTCTGTTAGTTGAGGGGATCCAAGGGACTTATGAACTACATATTATGACCCCCATAAGCCATGTGGGACTAAGGTCTTAACATCTTTGTAGCAACCCCAACTGGTCACAAGCCCATGGATAGAACTCAACATAATAAACCGGTATGTTAGTTGAGGGGATCCAAGGGACTTATGAACTACAGATTATGACCCTCATAAGCCATGTGGGACTAATGTCCTAACATCCCACCACGCTTCCAAACCCAACGTCCTCGTTGGCCCACTCTATCGACACTGACCCGATGATAGCCCTTTTCTTTTGGCGGCTTCATCCACCTATCAGTATTCAATGTGGTCACACTATACCCATACATAGGTGCCCTTACATCTTAATCTAGCCTATAGGTCACCCCTTCCGTGGAGCAGGCTTGGGTCATGGTGGCTGGCTCTGATAACATTTGTTGTGTTACCACAACAAAAGAGAAATCAAGAAGAACCAGTAACCAAGTAACCTCTGCAAATGCAGCCTAAGAACCGAAGCTCTGAATCAATAATAATCGAATAATCCATTACAGACTCGAAACACAACAATTATACTCTCTACAAACCAGACCCTAATGATAACATCACCCAAGAGTAAGATAAAGAGCACCAAATTATAGATAATACTAAGTACAGACGCAAAAACATATAAGGGCACTCCCCTCTCACTTAAGGTACATGACACGAAGCTAATATATAAATTAAATAACAAATTATACTAGCACAACTGTAAATTGTATTTCTCTCTAACTACTACATGGATATGATCCTTAGAAGTTTGAGGAGAAACTAACCTAATCTCACTCTCACGACTTAGGTTACACCAAAAATCCAACCCTTACAATGGTTCTTGAACTCGCCTTATATAGGCCGAGTCTGAAGTGGTTTATAGCTAATAAGACAAACTACTCAATCGTGGAAGTGTCAGAGCTTGTCGAGTAAGGAAGTTCCTTCGGTGAGTTCTTCCCGAAGGTGGCTTCGTGTCCCTTTCCTCGACTACCTGCACGAGGCTTCTCTTATCGAACTCCTGTTCGAGGTCACTTTGTGGGTTTGTTCGAGGAGTGGCGGCGACATCATGTTATACATGTGAAATATGTGATAAGATCTGCGAGTTACCATGGCAAAGAACAAGGTTATGAGCTAAAAACTTGTCAAACAACTAATATCCTGCCAAAAATAGCACTGTATTTCAAACAATAGCCAACAAAGACGAGATTTCAACGACTAAACATGATTAAAAAAAAAAAAAAAAACAAGATATGTGCTGAACTTAACAAATCATGATGAAAAAAACACGTTCATACCTCTTCTAGCGCCAAAATGCAACTGTATAAAATCCCATTACTAGATCTTATACAGTACACCCAATCATACATACACTAACAACATACATAATCATACATCCACAAGATAGTAAAGAGATAAGGGTTAGAGATACTTGACAACGAGTTTACTTGGTTCGTCCTCTTTAATGAGGCTTACATCCAAGGGTTTTCACTAGAATAAGCATGATTACATCACTCACCTTACAAGACTTTAAGGATTATCGCTCACTTATGAACCCTAATCTCAGTGCTGGGCTAAGGAGAGCAAGTAGATTATGTTACTTTTCCTTTCTCTAAACCAGACCAAGAAATGTCCAACCCCTCAAACCGAGGGCTCTCTCGCTATTTATAGAGATTTACATAATGGACAACAGCTAATACAGACAACGACTCTTCTGACACCTATTTGTCTCCACTCACCGGTGAATAATATCGGCGACCTTACTTTCTGCCTTGTAAAGATTGGCGATCGAATCTTCTTTGGATAAGGATTGCTGACGTAGCTTCCACTGAGTCAACGAGTCAACTCTGACAATATATCCGTTCGGATTCCTCTTAAATTCCCAACTACTTCTCAACCACCTAGCTATGACGTGTTCTTGTTCGTTGAGGTAGTGTCGCCTTCCTATTCTCTGCGATATGTCGCCATGTCACTTTGTTATGTCGTTGTGACCCTTCGTTGGTGATCCCATACTTCTCGGTTGTATCCTTCCTATATAACTTCACTTCTAAGATGCTTTTGTATAGTGAAGGTATTTTCTACACTCACACCAGGCCATGTGGATAATCAAGTTTTGCACTATAGAAAATCGGCAAAAGTCTCGATGATTGCCCGGTCATGGGCTGGACGAATGTATTGGGATACAAATTTTATTCGAGGTGTAGCAAAATGTGATCCGAAGAGGGAAACAATCGGAGTCGATTCGCTAGTTAGATTTAACTTTAATAGACTAAAACCTCCTCACTAATTATTGAAAAAGTTTGTTCTTGTTGTATTCCGTTTCCGTAAAATAAATTGTAAATCTTAAAAAATTTATTCCAAAGTATTTATGTATTGAAAGATTAAAATTAATTGATGTTGCGGAAAGCCAAAAAAGACTTGCGGAAATGATCATGCGGAAAATAGTTATGTGTTTACTTAATTTTTCGATATGATCTTGCGGAAAGTCAAAAGACTCGGAGCAACTATTACTGCTACTGGCAAAATAAAATAAAATTGTTGCACTGATCTCGATCTAACCCATTAATAGTAATAGCTGCACTAGTAACAAGAAAAATTAGCATAAAATTAGTAACACTAGCACCATAACCTACTACTGGTAACCTATAATCCCCAACGGTTGAGAAATTCTTTCTAATTTTACCCATCGTTCAATCAGTACTTCTTGCAACTGAGTTTGATGTTGATTATAACATTAACTAACCGATGGGTTTCTACTGCTGTAAAGAAACAACAATGAAGATAGGGAAGATGTAAAGATGGCAGGGAGAAATGACGTTCATAGCGAAAATTATTTCCAAGTCAATGAGTTTATTTTGGTTCGTATACAACAAAATATGTGGAGTCAACCCTAGTTATCGAGTTGGCTATGAGAATTCCTCTCACTTTAACAAAAAAACTTGAGATAACTGCTGGACCTAATAGTCTTACATGGTCTATAAGCCAATTCAAACTTTAAAATTGAAATTGCAACGATCACCTTCAATCCTCTACCAATTTGTGTGTCTTTGTTGCAAGGTTAGTCGTATTTCTAAACCTTTGTTCTTCGGAGAATTAGGTTACAAATATTGTAAAGTCTTCACTTTGGGGATTCGCAAAGCACATGTCGGGCATCATATTTGATTGATTCTTCATCTTGTAATCTTGTTTGCTTAACTTTTTTGTATATTTTAAAGGTCTTTTTATTTTTTTTATAAATCCATTCAAGAACGATTAAACAAGTAAGCAAGATTTTAATAGAAACTTCATTAATAGGCATTGGGTTTATATAAGCCATAGAAGTTTCGAAACTAAGTGATTTCGATATACTGAACTAGGATTGATAAGTTGTGAGGTATGTGTTGCATTAATATAAACCTTAATCGAACATATACACGATTTTCATTAACCTTGATTGAGTGATAGAGTATTGCTCGGTTAAACCTACTGGCGTGGTATGTTAAAACATTTGTCTATTTTTTAAGCAAAAAAACAATTGTTGATTTAGTCTATTAAAGTCATGCTCGAACTAGAGTTATATTAGGTGTTGAGTCGAATGCCCTTGAAGATTGAAGAGTTGAGCTTACGCGAAGAAACCATTAAGTATTAAATCATCGAAAGGCTAGTAAGGATTTTTTTTTTTCCTTTGGACTATTGTTTATTCTATCAATCTACCACTTACAAGTGGTTCATGGGGGTTACTTTGACCAGTAACCCACCATCTCCTTTGGACGCTGAAGCTATAATCACAAACAATGACACCGTGTTAAGCAGACTTAAGAGCTTTCCAAAAGGAACTTCCTAGGGTCGAGACGGCCTCCGTGCCCAACATTTGCTGGATGCCCTTAGTGGCTCAGCAACAGCTGTTGCGGATAAACTTGTTACTTCTATCACCAGTGTAGTTAACCTTTGGCTATCAGGAAAGTGTCCTCCTCAGTTATCGGGTTTCGTCGCAAGTGTTCCTCTCACCCCGTTGCTCAAACCAGGGGGAGGAATCAGACCCATTGATGTGGGTACTATTTAGCGAAGACTTGCTGCTAAGGTTGCCGCCTCAACTGTTGTCAAAGTGATGATGGGTTATTTTTGCGACTACCAGTTTGGAGTTGGTATTCCATGCGGATGCGAAGCTATCCTTCAGTCAGTCAACCGCTTGCGTGTGGATAAGGGAAACGTGGACACCATGTTTATGCTGCTAGTGGATTTT
>JAJJMA010163344.1:7944-28963 GCA_023529015.1 Papaver nudicaule | reverse complement strand
GCTATACCCATATATGGGATTTGGCTCCAACACTACTTTTGCTCTAACACATTTATGGATTCATCCTAAACAGCTAATACCAAACACCTGCCAAGAATGCACAGTATTGTCGACATATGAAAGGCCTGACAGGAAAAGTAAAGGAGAAAGCTGACCAACACATAGCCAAGTACTCGACCTTTGTCATTACGGAACGGAAGAAGCCAATTTTGCTGTGTCATACCCCATCTGTGGGGACTACTTTGCTTCCATCATTTTCAGTTGAAAAGTGGAGGACAATTTCATCACAACGAATACAAAAAAGAGGAAAGCTGATTTAGGGGCTTCGAGAAAAATTGAAGCCCCTCGAATGCTGGTTCCCCGAAGTAATTTTGCTCTCCCCTTATGTATTTTTTTTAAATACCAAAACTACCCTTTTAAGACAAAAAATTAACCTAATCTACCAAAAAATTAACCTAATCTAATTTAACCTAAACTAAAAACAAAAACCTTAAAAAAGTTTACGATTTTTTTTTCCTCTTCTCTTTCTTCTCCTTCTTCCTCTTCTCGTTTCCTCCTTCAAACCCTAAAAAAACCTAGATTTTTTCGAAACTTCGTTGGATTCAGCTGAGAATGGTGGCGCGAGGGATATCGAAAGGTAACAATCGAAACCCCCTTCCTTTTTTAGTTGTTTAGCTTAGATTCAGCTAAAAACATCAAAAAAAATCGAACCAGGGTTACTTACGGCTACCTGTAACTCCACGTTTGTAGCCGTAAGTCATAGTTACGGCTTGGATTTGTAGAACATGTAGCCGTAGATTTAAAATAGTTACGTCCCCCAATTTAGCAGCCGTAAGTTTAGATAATTTCACAAAACTTTTGTGTCGCAGACTTACCAGCCGTAAGTCTTTATTATCAGCCGTAAGTCTTTATTATTATTATTATTTTTTTTTTTTTTTTGCATCAGGACTGCTGAACCAAGTTCTGTAATTACACAACCTGTAATTAGAGAAGAAACACCTGATGAGGAAACACCACCCATTATCGATAGAGCAGATTTTCCTGCATGGATGGATGTGTGTGATTATCACTTTGCAAATAGAGCACCTCGTAATCTAGGACGAAGAAGAGTGGATGAGGTAGAAGATGAATGGCGGTTTGAATGTAAATTATGTGTTCATGTCCCACGCCATCTAAGGAGGAACATGTTTACGAATGGGGCAGTAAAAAGTACTCCTGATGGTTGGGCGGTTGCTTGGAGTGATTGCTATCTATTTGTGGTTCATGCTCGTCGTCTTACCCCAGAGGAGAGAGCGAGGGCCGGAATTTGAACTATTTGTGTTTCAGCTTATGTTGTGTGAATTGCAAAGGTGTTGTTTTTTTTTTCCGTCTTTTTATGGTTGATGTTAGTAGTACTGTTATGGATGGTTTTTCTTTGGATATTTTTATCATTTGAAATGGTGATGTTGGTTTGTATGACTTTGAAAACAATGATCTTGGTGTTGGATATTTTCTGGTTAATTGTGCATAACTTTATTCCCTAGCCGTAAGTACAGTTACGTCTGTTAAGAAACACTGATTGATAGCCGTAACTTTTCAAGCAAATTAAGACGTAAATTAACTTAAGTAAACCAAACTAATAATCAATGATTAACCAAAACATGATTAACAAACTTACTTAAAAGAAAAACTTAGGAAAAAAAACTTTAAAAACTGAAAATCAAGTGAAGAAGAAGAGGAGAGAAAAAAAAAACCAACTTTTTTTCTAAAAACCCAAACTTGATTCACTCAACCAAAATGAGTGAATCAAGCACCCAAATGGAGGTAGATGTATCTCCTTCCATTGACGACATCTTCATTGAAAAAATCATCGAAGGAAATGAAGGATTATACAGTTTCTTCAATGGCAAAAAGTTTGTAAGCACAAGTGAAGAGTTTCTCAACGAATACGAGGTCGATCCTGCTGATTACCCAAACCTGAATGTACCCAATGTAGAAGAACCTCAAGAAAACAATCAGGTATGCTTTATTCCTCTCAAGACAGTTGAAATCACGTAAAAAATGTGATTTTTGTGAGTTCCAGAAGGAACTTACGGCTTGGATTAGCAGCCGTAACTTAGACTTACGTCTGAATGTTCTTCAGATCCGAGCCGTAAGTCTAGAATTTGGGGATTTTTCTGGCCGTACATCAAGTTACGGCTATGTTCGACGCGATGTTACCAGCCGTAAGTCTGTGCATGGGAATATTCAATGCCCATACTTACGGCTTCAATGTTTTACTTACGGCCCATAAGCTTTCGAGGACCAATTTTTTGAGCCATACTTACGTCTTAAATATTTTAACCTTAGTGGCCGTAAGTCAGGTTACGGCTACTTAATACAAAATATTATGAGACGTAACTATTCCTGACTGACTCCTGTCTGTTAGTATTATTTTGAGTTTTACTTACGGCTTGTTATGAAAGTATCGGTTATAGCCGTAACTGGACTTACGTCTTATGTTCTCAGACGTAAGTTTGCAATGGTGACTAATTTAACACCTTTTTTTATGTTGTGTAGGTTGGCCCACTAATTGTTCCCATCAATAATCAACCACCGGCTAGTCGTGTTTGGCATGACACTACCGCTCACTATGCACCTCATGTCCGAACAATTGTAAGCGCACCCTCTTATGTATATGAATGCGTGTTTTTTAAATATTATTTAAAACGTTTAGATATCTAATTATTGGGTTTAATGTAGACATGGCCGGACAAGGAACAAGCCATCAAATGGGCTATTGAACATGCTAAAAAGAAGATGTGCATGATAGTCAAAGGAAGTAATGTGACCTATAACCGTTTTCAATTGTTGTGCGAGTGTAGTGGAGTGTATAAGAGTCATGCAAAGAAAGGCATCGTACGGAAGCTTAAGAAGATTAATAGGAAGACCCCAAAAACCTTTACAAAGAAAACGGTTTGCCCTTTTAGACTCCAATTTGCTCTAAACAAGGAAAGGGGGAGATGGTTTTTGAAGACGGTGATAAGCGGTTGTCACAACCACGATCCTCCCGAGAGTTTTCATAGACATGATTTAGCTACAAGGTTAACTCCCGGTGAAAGAATTTTGGTGGAAGGGATGTACGTAAGAAATATACCTCCTCGTGATATTCTTGGCAACCTCCAACATATAAACCCGGAAAATTGTTCGAATTTGAGAACAATTTACAACGCCACCTTTAGAGCAAAGAGGGTCAAATGGCAAGGTAGGTCCGATATGCAACAAAAACTTTTTGAAGCTTTGAAAGACAAATTCACTTGTTACTTCGAGGAGGACGCGGACCGCAAAGTGACCCACATGTTTGTTGCTCATCCGGAATGCATAAAATTGGCACGGTGCAATCACCAAGTTCTATTGTTAGATTGTACTTACAAGACCAATAAGTATTGTCTACCTCTTTTGCATTTAGTTGGTCAAACATCTACAAAGCAACCTTTTACCATCGGCTTTTGTTATATGATGGACGAGACCGAGGAAAGCTATGTTTGGGCATTGCAACAATTGAAGTATATATACCATGTAGATCATTATCCGGGTGTAATCATTACCGACAAAGAGCAAGCCTTAATGAATGCGATCAATAGTGTTTTTCCGGATGCTCACAACATGCTTTGCACTTTTCACGCATGGAATAGCGTACAAGTAAAGTGCAAGCCTCTTATCACACCAACAATGAAAGAAGAGTACATCAAAGCTAAGAAACTACCGGAAGCGAAAATGAAAGAAAGGTTAGAGGAGTTGAAAAAATTGGAAGAGTTCAACAAAGATGAATGGGCAAAACTCTTTGTACAATGGGATGATATAGTTTGGGCACTCACAATCAAGGAATATGAAGAGAAGGCAAGTGAGATGTTGAGCTATTGGAGTCGTATCCCCGAAGTTAAAAGGTACTTGGAGGAGGAATGGTTTGTCCCTCATAGGCATCGGTTTGTCGCGGCTTTCACCAATCAACGCAAGCACTACAAGAACCAAGCAACAAGTTCCGTGGAGTCCTGTCACGGCCGGTTCAAAAAAAATCTTTTAAATGGTGATGGTGGATTTGTTAAGGTTTACAATGCCATGAGAAGGTATTTTAAAGGTAATCTAGATACGATTAAGGGAGCTTTTGAACATAATCGAATGAATATGCACACCAAGTACCTTAACGAACCTTGTCTCGAAGGAATCACCCATTTTGTGTCCCATTGGGCTATTGAGGAAGTCATGAAGGAACGAGAGAAATTTCGTAATGGTGAATTCGACCCCAATGTGTGTATTTGTCCCAACATGTCATCCATGGGACTCCCATGTTGCCATAGATTTGCGACTTTCACGGATGGTGTGGTCCCAATTGGCGAGATCGATCCATTTTGGAGGCAACTTTCATTCGAAACACAAGTCTTCGACGACTATTTTGGGGGAGAGTTTAATGAGACATATGAATATGAAGCAACGAGGGAGTATTGGAAGGACATGAATGTGGGACAAAGGCAATCTTGGTGCGCACTGTATCGAAAATGGGCTCATGCACACACTAGATGTGATCTTTTTGAACCGGATAAAAAGAAGGATGGTAGGGGTAGGCCTAACACCAAGGTTAGAAAGAGAGTTGCTCGTGCGAATGCAAGAGAGAGAAATATTGCGTCAAAGACAAGAGACCCCTCGGGCTTTGAGTTGATGAAGCAACGAGAGAGTGAAGACTTCGAGATGATGAAGAACTTGGAGGAGGTAAAAGGTTTAGACGGCATGGAATGCACCCTTCAAGCACATGCTCTTTACCAACATTTCAACTCGTTTTTGCTGCAAATAACATAAGTAGGATTAGTTTAAGACCAAGGAAAGCTACGATGAAATAACTATGATGAATTTATAGTGTGCTTACCCCAATTTTGGCCATTTTACCCAACAACTCCAACGATTTCTTCCCCTTCCCTTGAACTGCCTTCTTGAGTTTGGCTTTCTCTTGTTCGATCCATCGGATTGCTTCCGGATCGTGGTTGATCACATAAGGATGACCCCACTTGTAGAACCATGGCAAATAATCTGGGGTGTCATCTTTTGTGCCCAATGCAGGAATCAACTCGGCTCTAGAGATCTTGTATTGTGGTTGATGACGATTGTTCCATACGTCAATTGATGGAGTTGGAGAATAGACCATCTTCATGTAGCTGTTTTCAATTTTAGTACCATCCTTTTGCAATTTGAAGTTCTCATAATGAACAACAGTCTGAACAAAACCAATTTGACGGAGACATCGCCTAGGATTAGTCATCACAAACCCATGAGGATGATAGATAGGCCCATTATAGTCAGCAAGTGGGGAAAGGACACGCATGTCTTCCCCCATCTCCGGGTCTATACGCATGTAAGGATCAAACACCACTTGGGATGCATCTAAGTCGTCTAATTGTTCCCTCAACCACTCTATCTTCTGATGCTTCTTTCTTACTTGGTTTTGTTCGAAAGGATACTTCATACCTGTTGGGCGATCGTCATTAGGATCATTATCCTCATCATCCTCATCGTCCCCATCATCCCCATCAACCTCAGGAACCTTGTCCTGCTTCCAGTGCCGGTACAATCTTGGGCGTATCTTAAGTGTTGGAAAATGGTCATAAAACCATGACTGAAATTGAAAACATAACGTTGGGTTACAAATCAAATGAAGATGAACATAACATATTACGATAAAATGAAGATGGGAAATCAAAAATTACCTGTAAAATACCAACATTTCCAGCAATGTTGCTAGCACCCGCCCTCGAGGCCTTTCTAAGACTGTCTAAAAGGAAGGCAAGGGTTGCCGAACCCCACGAATAGTCGTGGGTGCCCTCAATGGTCCTCAACAACTGAAGGTAGCCAATAGTCACCCGGTTTCCACTCTGGTCGGGGAAGAAAATGGTACCAAGTTGGTGCAACAAGAAAGCTATGGCCACCTGCTTAGCCCTATCATCAGAAAGTTCCATCTTGAGTGTACCCCCAAACTCAGGCCTCAACCTATCAAGCTTTACCTTTCGAACCAACTCTTTTCTTCCGGTTTTTCTTAGGTCTTCCTCGCTCTGTGCTGAAGCAATATTGAATTCCTCCTCACATTTGGCTTGGTCCCACCCAAGAGTGTCGAAACATAGATCATAGAGAGCTGGCCAACCCATCCTTTCAGTGTACCCTTCGTGAACCGCTTTGCCTTCATTTTGGAGGCGGGCAATGGACCACATATCGTCCAAAATGAGAGTCATCTCGCCGAATCCAAAATGAAAGGTGTCGGTTTCAGGACAGTATCTCTCTCTCAAAGCGGCAGTGACAATACTGTCATGGACAAGCTGAGAATTCTGAATGCCAGGCCACAATGCTGAAGCCTGAACCAGATTCTTAACCTTTGGTGATTCTTCATTAATGGACCAAACCCCGGCCCTTTGGTGCTTCAAAAGCTGAACTGCATCTTTATGATCCTAAATACAAAACGTTTAAATGTTAGATTTTGAAAGTAAGATTATAGTAAAGTGGGAAAACTATTGATTTTTACCGCTTGCTGACAAACTTGTGCGGCCCACGAATGCTCGTAACCAATTAACACACTTGGATCCTCCGCCTCACCCCAACGTCTGCCGTCGTCCTTTGCTGGTAAAAACCCGTCCTTTGGAATTTTTTGGTGTCTAGGTCCAGCTTTCTTAGGTTTCTTCCTTTCGTTTGGTGGCTGTTGAGATGAGCTAACTTGTGTTATATGTTGAGACGAGCTTGCCTGTGCTGGATGTTGAGACGAGCTAGCTTGTGCTACATGTTCAGACGAACTTGCTTGTGCTGGATGTTGAGGCGAGCTTGCTTGTGTTAATAACAGATTTGGTGGTGGTTCCTCAGAAACTGCAGCATCCTCCAAAATATGTTCACCGCTCCCACTTCCTCCATCACCTACCAGGCCTACCCTTGCACCTCTGTTGCCGGCGTGCAAATTAACACCCCCACGAGCTGGGGGGGAAGCAACAGGGGTCAGGTCATTACCTCCCTTTTTCTTCCGCCTGAGGTAAACATGTGGTGAACAAAGACTGTTTGAAACGACAGAACCAAGGAAATAAATTACTTACGGCTACATAAGGGTTGACTAAGCAAAACGTAACTAACTTACGTCTACTAATGCCCCTATCGAAAGACGACGTAACTAACTTACGTCTGAAAGTTATAAGTCATTAGTAGCCGTAACTAGTTGCCATTCGATATCCAAAAGTTACAGGAGTACCTACGGCTGATAAGGCAAAAACTTTTGGCGCCGTAACTATACTTACGGCTGATAATTACCACTTACGGCTACTAACCCTGCGATATAACTTTGGTTTCACTAAAAGGAACTTACGGCTACTACCATGATAAAATATGTAGCCGTAACTAATACTGTAACCGCAATTTTGCCCTAGTTATGTTTCAAAAAATAAATCTAAGAAATAAAAACTGAAATAGAGAGATGGGTATTCAATTCTTACCTTTGGGAGACCATTTCTGGGTTGGATTGAATTACTTGTGGCGGTTGAAGTGGGATTGGTAATAGTTCCGGTGGGTTTTGGGAGAAAACCGCTCTTGGACGAGTGGGTTGTTCTTCCCCCTCCTTTGGTTTTGATTTCTTCGTCATGCTTTTATAGAATTTAATCGCCGATGAAAGTATTCGTAATCGCCAATTAAGCGAGACGAGGAAATAGAAGAGAAGAAGAGAAAGAGAGAAAGGAGGCGTAGAAGAAGAAGAAGAAAAAGAAGAAGAAGAAGAAGAAGAAGAGAAACATTTTGAAGCCCCTTTGCCTTTTTATTAAGGGTTTTATTGCACACGTGTGTGTTCCCCACATGTGGCCAATTGGGGTGCAAATAGAGAGCATGTGTTGTTTCTGCGGGTGTAAATAGTAAATACAACATAACTACTAATTTCAAAATATAGATGATACAACTACTAATATTCAACCATTAAAACACATAATTGGTTCACCCATAGATGTTCAAGTTTACACATAACATAAAAGAAGAACCGTACTCAACACATAATCAAAATCAACTAACATTTCCAGTTCCAAACCACGTTCGGCTGCGAATTAGTTCAAAGCTCGTTCTGCCATTGGCCTCGACAAGTGGACGAAGACGTTCTACTGCAACACAAATTCTATTGCGACAAGGAACGTCGTCCACCTCACCAACTCTCTTGCGTCGAAGATTACGAACTGGTAGCGCATCAAAGTCACAGGTGCAAGGGATATAGCTGGGGCCAGGATCAGGGTCATCACCCAATAGTGGTAGAATATTACGAATTGGTGATCTTATGGCAGGAAGATACTCCCTTTCTGCACCTTGTGGAAGTTCCTCAATAACTTGGATAGTTTCATTTGGTTCAATCACAACACTGGATTCAGGAATCTCTACTTTCATTATTTCAGTTGGTGCAACCACGGCACTTGAGTCTGGTTCTCTGAAGCGCAAAATATGGCAGAGAAATGTGAGAAAATTGGTTGTCAGGGTTACTTACGGCTACTAAGACAAATAGATATGCAGCCGTAACTAAACTTACGGCTGATAAGTTTGTACTTACGGCCTGTAATCTTGCGACAAAAAAATTTTGATTTAAAGGAACTTACGGCTAGTAACTAAAGTATCGAAATGAGACGTAACTAACTTACGGCTAGTAAACTGAACTTACGGCTAGGATCTGGAGCTTTAATGGCTTACCTAACAAACTACTTACGGCTAGCTGTTCTTCAGATGCGAGACGTAAGAGGGACTTACGGCTCTAATAGCCAGACGTAAGTAGTTCTGGACCTCGAGTTTCGATTTTCATGGAGTGAATCTTACCTAGTTTTAGCACCAAAATCAATAACAAAAGAGTGGGTTTGGATGCTTACCTTTGCTGCTCCATTGTTGCATCAGTTTTGGTTCCATCCATGATCAAAAACTCGAAAATGAGAGATGTGGAAGAGGAAATGGGGAAGAAAAGAGAGGTAAGAGAGGAGAAGAGAGGGGAGAAATTTTGATGTTTTGATTTTTAGGTTTTGTTTTTTTTTTTGTGTGGGATATAAGTATTTATGTTTGTAATTAGGGTGGGGGTAAATTTGGGTAAGAATTAGTATAAATTAGTATAAGGGTTACTTAGTCATTTCACCATTTTTTGACACCCCTTGTAATGTTCACATGGATATTTGAAGTAAACTGAAGCCCTTCGATAAATTCTCGAAGCCCCTAAATCAGCTTTCAAAAAGAGAGGGAGAAAGAGATAGGCGTGGATTCATTGCCTCCCTTTCCCTCGAGGAGGATTATCCGTCACCATTAGTATTCAAAATCGGTTGTGTGGTTCTATTTTCTTATCCCCTCCCAACACTATTAAGTTCGTAATTCATAAAACTAAGGAAGCACAGTGAAACATTTTCCAAATATTAATTGATGCAGTCTCTTCCACCTCCCTCCTGTGGTAGAGTTTCTGTGATCAAACACATGTCTAAACAAGAAAATGGATTGCAAGTGGAATCAACATGGCCGGAGTTTAGACTTTCCAAAATGCTTTTGTCAGATACGGTAAGGAAATTTCATGAATCTATCGACAAAGAATGGGACTTCCTCCAGCGCTCGGCGTGTCAAACTGCAGCCGGAAGAGCCCTGTGGAAGCATGTGATACATGATCCTGTTGCAGATGTACTTGCAGGAGAGAAGTATCTGACAAGTCTTCATGAGAAGATGAAGAAAGACCATCTCAATAATGCACGTGAAATATCTGGGGTGATTCTGGCTGTCCGCACATTATGGTTTGATTCAAAGATTGAAGCAGCTCTCAAATCCTTCAACCGCAAAGACACACAAGTTGTTCTACTTGGTGCAGGTTATTTACTGTTCTTTCTTACTTCTTCCTGCATTTTAGAAACTAAAACATCAGCATGCATGTAGAATCCAAGCAAACACTTCAGATAACTTCCAAAACATAAATAGTATAAGAAATCCTAGTTGTCGTTTTTCTTTCTTAGTACCTCACCTGCATTTTTGATCTTCATGTGATGCATGACCAAGCTCTCGTCTCAAATTTAGATGGAGAGCTACAGAATGGGTGAGGAGAACTTACATATGAAAAGATTAAAAGGGTGCAATCAGTGTATCAATGAACCATGGCCCGTCCAAGGAGTAATTAACACTTATTGGCCCAATAGGTGAGGTATCTGTAGAAAAAAACACCAGGTTCTCCTTCAAATTAATTTTCATATGTAATGTAATGCAACATCTTATAATTACAGTGATTTCAAGTCTTATGCGTAAAATTTCTTAGTAAACAGAATATTAATACAAGAACGTGTCTGAACGCACCTGTTTGTTTTGTTTATAGGCATGGATGCAAGGGCATACAGGCTGAGCTGCTTGAAGGATAGCAAAGTTTTTGAGGTTGATTTCCCGAAACTCCTGCAAATGAAAACCGCTCTTCTGCAACTGGCAATGAGCTCCACAGACGAATACAAGAATCTGACAGTGATGGCTAAATCTTTAATCAGAGTGGCAGCTGATATAAGGGATGATGACTGGCTAGAGAAGCTTCAGAGATCTGGTTATCTTCCTGAACAAAATACTGTATGGGTGCTCGAAGGTATCCTATATTACCTCTCCCATCAGCAAGCAATGCAGGTCCTGAACACCATCGCGGCTAACTGCAATCTGACCCACACAGTCCTTCTAGCCGATTTTATGAACAAGTCCTCAACTGCACTTTCTCAATCCAACTTCCAATTTTATAGTGACTGGCCTGATCATCTCTTGCCGTCTCTAGGATTTTCCGATGTTAAACTTTCACAGATTGGAGACCCAGATGCCCATTTCGGTCTCATGCATGATCCCCTTAATCTTTTCAATAGGCTCCGGAACTTGCCTAGGTCAGTCCAAACCAACCCAGATGATAACAAACCCTGCTGCCGGCTTTATTTGGTGAATGCCTCAGGATCTCCTGACCAAACCACCGACTAGAAGAAGCACAAAACCATGTAAACAAATAAAGCATACATTTCTGCTGATTCCCCAGTAAATCTCAAGTTTAGGCAATATATTAATTGTGGCCTTACATATGTATTACATCCAAAAGCTCAAGCCATGGAAGTAAAGTGATCTAATGGGGTTTTGTATCCAGGAAATCAATAAAATGGGAGATTTTTTTTAAGGTCCCTATGTAATTACTAGAGCTCAAAGAGGTGTGAGTCAGGATCGAGTCCATCGAAGTCTTTCCTAAATATCTTGTTCTTGGTCTGTCTAAGTACCAAGTATGTCGGCGGATATTACGCTGCACAAGTGAAAAAATAAAGAAAAACGCTGCTGCTTCCCGCGAAAAGATGTTAGGTTGATGTGGGACAAAACATGGTACAAACTATAAATCTCCAATACATACAGGCTAAAGCAACATCAAGGAGCAGGCAGACAACAAACTGTCATCGATTGTCTTGAACAAACTCATAGACAACTACTAATTTTAGGGTAAAATACTAAAATATGAACTGACTTGCTGACAACCAAATATGAGTACACTACAAGTGGGGATTTTGGCACTTGGTAATGCAATTTAACTCCAAGCATGGCAAGGAGGCTTAAATAAAATTCAAGGATATGTTCACATCCAAAGCAACTAGATATCTAACAACAACGTTTTCTCCTGGATGTGCTACACAGTGCAACAAGAGTATGAAATATGATGGCCACAATATGAATATGTTTTAAGGGTCCTTTTCTAGGACACTGTGGGCATAAGAGGGGCTTCTTATGGTTGTATCGTGAAAGTTGACAATAGTAGGGAAGAACTTTTTGCATATGAGAAATCATGCAAAGAGACAAAAGAAAATGAGAGACAACTAGACAATAGTAAACACAGAATTTCTTATTGATACTGGTAAGATAGGAGGGAAGTGAAGAGCTGTTACAAGTTCCGACCGCAAGAACTTAACACGAATTAGCATCCAAAGTTCTTCTAGGTTTGATGTGCAGCAGACTATCTTGAAACGCAACTATTAGATCTCAAGGCAATCCTTGATACCCTGCTCAAACTTGTCGAGCGAGGTTATGGTGTCCAACAAGGCATCCGCTACCTTTTCTCTGCATCACAAGAGAACAGACAAAAGAAGTCTTGGTCATCCAGGGACGACTACCTGAGATTTCAACTTCAATCCAGTTTGTGGGAGTTAAGTTTCAAAAATGAGACTACAAGCCATATCATAATCGAAACTTCTGAATCAAATAGAGGGAATGCGATAATGCACTCAAGAGAAGATCATTGACAATGATCATAAGGATATATTTTTTGCACTGCCTAATTGTACCTCATGCACCATGTTCAAAAGTTTCGCAGAAATTAATGACGCCAATGTCAGGTCAAAGACAAAGTTGGTTACTGAACATTAAGACAGCACTGGAAGTGAATACTGAATAAGAGACATAGCCATGCTTATCCTTCAACATAGAAGTTCTACTAGAGATAATTTTCATAACTGATACTTGGATACAAACACAAGACACTAGAGTTTTTTCCATGATATCATTCCTAAGAACACACCAAGTATCTCGAATATACCTTCAATTTGTTATCCAAAGCATGTATCCTGCCAAAACACGAATCCTTTATCGCAATTACTAACTGTATAATAATCTATATCGATAATTTAATCCTTGTGTACCAAATTATAATGAAGGTGATGATCGACGTTACGTATACCACAACACTATTTCCAAATGATGGAAGCAATCCCAAATCGTGCCTCACAAAAACTGCGCATTACTAAGTACTAACTAAGTCGAGACTTTTAATTGTAAAATACACGAACTAGTTTACCTGCTGGAGGCAAGTTGAAAATCAGCATCATTTGCCACACCATTAAGAGAGCTGAGAGATCTGCAGTTAAAGATAAAACATAAATACTACTTTCGTAGTTTCATTGCTGTCTTCACTCCACAAGATATATAACTAGAACATAGTTACACTGAGTTACAATATAGATTGGTCGAAAGAAATGTTGTGAGAATATATCCTGGATTACCTTATAAGACTCCCTAAAATAGCTTCAGTTTCCAACTTAACAGGATCGTTATCCTCCAATAAAGAGGCCGCATTCTTCAAAACCAAACTAAACGTGCAAACCTGATAACAATGTTATAAGAATTAGTGCATTAAACCTGTGTTAGAGGTAACTATACTCTAAGCTCTACATTTTTTTACAACAATGTAATTGAAATAAGATTTTCGAAAATCGAAATAAAGCTAAACCTCAACACCAGTACTAGCTTGAAATGAAACGAAAGAATTCCTTTCTAAAGGAACACAATCTCTTGTAGCAGATCTTAGTAGGTTCTGAACTTCTTCAAAATCTTTATCCGGATTGTCAGAATCCTTACCTGAGAATTAAAATTCAATCAAGATTAAATCTCAAGTAATATCACCAGTAGAATCTTTCAGAGAAAAATTGCTGTTAAACCTTACTTAGTAAAAGATGTGCAGTGCGAAGACTATTCCTAGAAGAATCAATTGGAGCTAACACATATTTCGATGCTTTCTTCTTCTGATCTCTTAACCAATCCTTAGGTCCTGCTGAAATCAAATATTAAAAATTGTAAGAAAATATTTACAAAAAAAAAAAAAAATGGATATTTGAGGAATTGGAGTTAGAGAGGTGAGTACATATGCCGAGGGAGAAGGCGGAGGCAGGAGAGGGTTGATAGAGAAAAGGAATGAGTGTGAGGAGAGGGAAAATTGAGAAATTTCTGCGGTTGGTTTTGGTGTTGATAATGAAATGATGCGGTTGTTGCTGCTGCAGTGGTGGTGTTTTTAATGGTGGAAGGGAAGTTTTAGACTGAAAGGGTATTGGCGGGGAGATTCCGGTAACCGTGGAAATAAGGCGCGCCCCTGCTGGTGTCATTGCTACGGATAACTCTTTCTTTCTTCTGTGTCTAGGATTTCTATCTTTTCCTCATTCCTTGCCTGTTTTCACCGGGTGGGCAAGTCCTGTATATCCAGGCCATATGGTTGATTAATGCCACAAGGTGCTTTCCTAAAGAAAATTTGAGTGAGAAAAAAGATTATACTAGATTACCGCAATGCGGTGGGGGGGCCGACCGAAAATTCGATCCTGCACACGGATAGCAAAATCGTTTAAGGGAGATATACAAAGTGTAGTAAATTTGGACTTGAACATGCTGTAGAAGCTTATAAATGAATGCTGATCTACCCTTGGAAGCTATACATTGCCTCACAACAAATATATGACAAGGTTCATTCCAAATTCAAATGACGCAAGTAGGCAATAGATAGACTGAATACACCAAATTACCCTACGAATCAAGGTATAAGACTTGTCTGAACATACTTTCATTTCAGCCTCAGTGCTTCCATACCTGTATGCACATTGGCGGGTCAATTCGCTGACTTTTAAATAAACCTGAATTTTCGGTTCGGGCACCCATCAAAAACTAATCGACGGTGAAAGACAACATCACGGGAGAGAAGAACATCTGTTATATAACTTTTGCTACGTGTACAGAAAAAAATATAAATAAAACTTAAATGCCAAAAGACTAAAAATTTTCCTCTGTCTTCTCCCAAGTTTCCTTCCATCATCACCGTTATCTCCATCAACATTTAACACAAGCAGAAAACCTATAGACCATAAAGAATCAAATGCCCACTCTACACAAAATAAAAGATCCAAAAAAGATCCTTCACTAATGTATTTACTTACATTAGAGAGAAAATCAATCAAAGATCCAAAAATTCATTTCCATTTCCATTTCCCCTTCTTTGATTCAGCAGCTGAGGACCAAAATCAGAACCACAAGAAGAAGCCATGTGTTTTTGATTGTTGTTTCTTTCTCTAATTGGAGGTTGATATTGAGCTTTTTCTTCAGCAAATCTGGAGAACTCAGTAGAAGAAGGAAAAATGGAAACCGCTTTTGTGTTCAGATCTAAGAAAGAAGAAGATGAATGAAACCCTCCTAGCTAGGTTTCCGGTTCAGTTGGTTTTTTGGGTCGGGTATGGTTTTACCCGACCCGCGTCTTCGTCTTCTTCACTGAATGTCTGAATTTCTGAGAAAACAGAGCTCCGGCGGAGCTCCGATTCATATGATCGATCGAATAAGCTATTTGTAGAATTCTTAAAATCAAACATGTGTATTTGATTGTATATGATCGATTTACAGTCTCAATTTCTTTAATTAGGTCGATTTGAATCTGAAAATCGCGAAATTGTAAACCAATTTTTTTTCTTTGGGACATTTTCTGTGACGGACAAATCATACAGTCAGTCATCCCATAGAGGACTCCCTTCGGTCGTCCAAAAAATTGCATTGTGTTGCAGGGCTTATAGCCCAGATGTGCGGTCCAAGTAGAAAGATAAAGTTGCCACACTTACAAGCCAAATTGATTTAGTTTACCATAAACAATCAAAAAAAAAAAAAGATTTAGTTTACCATATATGTAACCTATGACTATTGCATTGAAACTATGTGGAGGAATTTAGAATAGTCGAGAGCTAGAGACCTAAGCCTAAAAAGGAAAAAGAGTAGAATCTTATCAGTCCTTATTTGGTTTGCATATGAAGCAATGCTCGTGAAGCCATTAGTTTAAGGATGATGGAACAAAAAGTGATACAGTATTTTACCAAAGTTAAGCTCGAACAATATTCTTTTAGGCTTTCTTTAAGCTGGAATTGAAGGTTGTGGATAGCTAGTCTCGCCAGAAATCGTCCCCAATCGGGTGGTAGGTTATGCTCATACGCACTCCTCACACACATATAGTATCAGGCATATAGGACGGCTGGCACAACCTAGACGTTATTGCTTCATAGAGAATTTGAAAGATTTGAGGAGTGAGGGTAAAGGAAGCCTGCTGCATCTTACAGTAACACAGTGCACCGCGGAACTAAAGACTTAAGTAGGAAACACGCAACCAAGCCAAATGTGTTTTGCCGCTCAATTACACGTGATGGACTGAAAAGTGAGCGAATCTTCATCTTGCTCCAAATAAAGAAGTTTTCGGTATTTGTATTGGCTTTTCTCCCTTGTTGACTGATAGTGAAAGACAGTGGTGATTGTGCTCATTTTTGGTAGGATTGTAAAGCCTTACAAGAGGAACGTATCACTAAAATACTAGCTTCAAATTCATTGTCGTTTGGATTTTATAGAGAAAATGGAGTTGAAAGTGTAAGATAATGTCCATCTAAGAATGCCCACGGATCCTCCCTCTATAAGATTATCTCAAAAATTATTGCACTCAGACTGAAGAAACACATGGAGAGATTAATTTCACCTACGCAGACAGCCTATGTTCCAGGTAGAATAATATCAGAAAATATTTCTTTAGTTCAGGAGATAGTGCAAGCAATGAAGAGTAAAACTGGTATGGGAGGTACTCTTGCTTTCAAGATGGATATGTCGAAAGCGTTCGACGAGTTGGAATGGTCTTTTCTTATTGAAGTCTTTAAACAATTTGGTTTCGATAACAAGTTATGTCAACTGATTATGCAGTGTATAAGCACAACTCAGATTCAGGTTATGATTAATGGTTCACCTTCTTCATCCTTCTGCCCTTCTCGAGGTATTAGACAAGGGGACCCCTTGTCCCCTTATCTGTTTATACTTACAATAGAGGCTTTTTCTCGTCTATTAGTCCACTATTAGGATACAAAGCAACTCAGTGGCGTTAAAATCTTAAAAAGTGCACCTAAGATCAATCATCTGCTCTTTGCAGATGATTGTATCCTCTTCTGCAAGGCGAATGTTACACAAACGGAGAAATTACTAGAAGTCATCCAAGACTTCAGTGCTTGCAGTGGCCAGCTGATAAACTTCAACAAATCAGTTGTATATTTCAGTAACAACATGTCGCAATCAAAACGTCAGGATTTGTGCGGTATTCTTCAAGTAAGGCAGCTAAATCTAAATGATGATATGTATCTTGGTTTACCATTCTTCATTGGGAGAAAGAAAAAAATCTCATTCTCTATTCTTGCAGAAAAGATGGATGCTAAATTAGAAAGATGGAAGAGTGTTAACATGTCGGAAGCTGGCAGATCTGTTATGGTAAAGCACGTACTGAATGTTGTTCCTGTTCACCATATGTCATCTTTTAAGTTACCAGTTTCAACCATCAGTGTCATGAACTCTACTCAACATGCTTGGAGGAACAAGAAGTCTAATCGAGGTCATCACCTCATTGCATGGCACAAGCTCTGTAGACCTAATTAAGATACATGGGGGACTAGGCTTTCGAGATCTTCATATCTTTAACAGAGCTCTTTTAGAAAAATCAGCATGGAGGCTCCACACTGACAACAGTTCTATTTGGGCTAGATCCTTATCGGCCAAGTACTATCCAGACGGAAATCTTAACAACTTGCGGTACAAGAGAAATTCAACATGGTCATGGCATAGTATCAGTTCGGAAGTCAATTTTGTTCAACAACATAGTGCTTGGTGTCTTGGGAAAGGTAACAAGATACAAATCTAGAATCATAAATGGGTGCATGATCTACCAAATCCTCATCTACCAAAATAAGGTGCAGTTAATCCTTACTCTTATACTCATGTTCGAGAACTGTTTCAAGATAATCAAACTTCATGGAATGAAGCGTTACTCAGAACTCTCTTTGATGAGCCAACAGTAGCAAGAATCTTGTACATCACTATTCACCCGGATTCACCCGGATTGTGAGGATAAACTTGTTTGGTTACTGGAAAAGAATGGAAAATTATCGGTGAAATTTGGATACAAGCAAATGTTCCAGCAGCAACATGGGAATTACACAGTTGATGACATAATGCAAAGGGTATTCAAAGCACTATGGAAACTTCCTGTAATTCCGAAAGTTAGACAATTTCTCTGGAAATGTATTGTAGGCACCCTACCCACCAGAGAAAGGTTGTCTAGAACACTGACTCACATTCAGGACAGTTGCCCCTTTTGTCAGAATGAGAGTGAAACGAAAACTCATGTTTTTATGCACTGCGATATTATGAAAGCAGTTTGGTTCAGCCTGTGGGGATGGCAGTCAAATGGTACTCACACTCTGAAAGACTGGATTGTGTCTTGGTTTGAAGATATGTTTGCTAAGATCATCAATGAAAATGATCTTATAGACAGAGTTATTACCACCTGGTGTTTATGGAATGAAAGGTGTCAGAAGGTCCACCAAAATTGCATAACTAACCCTGCTAAGCTTATTTACTTATGCAGGAAAGCGGTGGAAGAACATCACTGCACTGCTAACAGAAGGAATACTGATTCTTTCATAGCAGTGACACGAGAAAATAAAAATAACTTAAAATGGATTCCCCCTTCACCGGGTGTCTTAACTTTCTGATGGTTCTTACACAACATCTAATAATTCTGGTGGTATAGGACTAATATTGAGGGGTTTTGCAGGTACCCAGAGAGGAGCAAAGTGCATCCACCTGAACAGAGTTTCCAATCCTGAGGAAGCAGAGTTTAAAGGTCTTTGGGAAGCAGTCAAATGGGTCAGTGAGCTGAGGTTGGATGCTGTGCAATTTGAACTCGACTCGAAACTCGTTGTGGATGCAGTCGTTAAAGAACAATACAACATTCCTTGGTCTTTAATAAATTTAGTCCATGAGATTAAACTATGTTTAAGAATTTTCCTTTATGGCGTTGTTATTATGTTCCTAAAGAACAAAATAGATTAGCGAATATTCTCTCTAAAGTAGCTAGAATAGAGAGGTTAGATGGGGTATGGAATGATAATCCACCCTCCTCCATGTATTCGTAGTCAATTACTATTGGAAAGACTATGTAATCTCCATCTTACTATCAATGAATTTCTTGTTTGAAAATAAATAAATAATAATAATAAAATTACTATTAACCGCGGATTTGATCCGCACCCGTCCGCAAATGTGCGGGTGAAAATCAATCCGCAAAGGCTATGGGCTGGACACGGTTGGATTTTCAAATCCGCACCATTTGGCGGACCATACGCGGTTTAATTTTTCAATCCGCGAATTTACCCGCAAACCGTAAGTAGTATGGTGATTATGTTGATAACCTAGGGACACTTATAAAAACTACACCTATAACACAAATATCGTTCTCCTGCGTCTCTCTTCTGTCCTTTGTGAAATTGGTACCCAAATAAATCTACGCTTTCTTCTAGAATTTTGAATTGATTTGCATATAATATGAAGAAAGGAGAAAATTTTGATATCAAGAAGAGAAAAACTAGTAATAGTGATAATGATCCTTTAAAAAAAATTATAAAGAAAAACAAAACAAATAATGTCGTTAGGCCGGTTCCAATGGAGCCTAGCAAGCAGTGATGTCGACAGAGAATTCATCGAGGTCGATGGAATTTCTATCGACAGATGGAAAAACCATCGACCTCGATGGAACTACGCCACAGGGCCTGATTTGTAACGTTTTTTTTCTTCGCATCTGCAACGTTTTTTGACGTTGCACACGTGGCAACGTCAAAAAACGTTGCGCATTTTTTTTTAACGTTGCTCCAATTAGGAATTATTAAAATTAATTAAGCAACGTTATTAACGTTGCCAATAACGTTGCGCCTTCAAGGGCTTATATGTCTTTTTACTGGAAAATAAATTTTCCTTTATTATATTTCATTTTACCTTATCCATATCTTTATACATTGCCGATAGAAACAAGAAAGAGGGAGAAAAGAGGGAAGTCGAGAGATAGAAACAAGAAAGAGGGAGAAAAGAGGGGAGTCGAGAGATAGAAACAGGGAGAAAAGAGGGGAGAACGACATCCAGTTGAGAGAGAAAACATGGAGAATCAGAGATCGAGTGTTCTTGGAGTGTTCTTGGAGCTGATTTAGGTCGAGTGTTCTTCTACAACCTTTCTCTCTTTCCTTATTTTCTCTGCGAAATCAAATCTCTCAATTGATTTATGTTTTTTATTTACTAGATATTTTTTGATTTGATATTTGACATAAACCTAGATTTTTAATTACCAAATCTGTTTTTTGATTTGATATTTTACAGGGTGATTAATGCTTGCTGTGAAGGATTTTAACTTGGCAAAACATCCAGATGTGTACCAATAATAGCGAGAGGCTAATTCGAACAATGGGTTTCATTGGATTCAACTGATTTGATTTTGCTCTTTCATATATTTGTTAATGATTATTTTATTTTGATTTTGTAGGTGAAGATATCGACTGGTTCTTGATTTTATTGGGTTCTGATCTGTGTTCTTGTTTTAACCCTTTTTCTGTAAGTGTTCAAAGAATTTTATCTTTATCTTTCTGTGTTGATTTCAGGGTGGTTCTTGTTTTCTGTTCTGGGTGTTCTCAAAATTGCATAAAACTGGTTCTCTTTGTGTTTTGATTGAGTTTATCCATGATTTCTGAAGTGGGTTTTCATGTATGTTGTTAGATTTCTGATTTGTGGTTTGTTTGTTTGTTTCTGCAGGAGATTGTTGATATGGAAGGAGGTGAATTGAGAGGCTGGGATGAACTATTACCAGATGCACTTGGGCTGATCTTTAAGAAACTATCTCTGCAAGATATTCTGACTGTGATTCCTAGAGTTTGCAAATCATGGGGATCAGTTGTTGCTGGACCTTACTGTTGGCAAGAGATTAATATTGAGGATTGATACACAGGGGGGACCATTATGATTCAAGGTTTCGATAAATCTTCTGGAATCTGCGAGGTATAAACTTAGCTATCTCATTAGTATTTGTTTCTGGCACACAGATAGTCACCTTCGTATTATAGATAATGATATGTTGTAGTTTAATTTTGTGTTATTTGTAGAGTCGAAGGAGTGGTAATTTGGTCAGCAGTGTGGAAGGCGAATACTCAAAGTCATCCGAAAGGACTGTTAAAAAGGGTATGCTCGAATTTGCTTATGTTTGTAGTTCACCTGTTATGTCGATTAGTCAGTTTTTATTGGCTGAATAATGTGCCGAGAAATTAGGAATGCACATTTCCAGCAATCTTGATCCTATGGACGTTTATTATTCACCGTATTGGTGCAGCAAGAGATTTAATATATGATATGGCAACAAGTCTTGCAATAGGTG
>JAJJMA010163337.1:0-26876 GCA_023529015.1 Papaver nudicaule | reverse complement strand
TTCAATATCTAGTGAGAACTGAATATCCATTCTTATTTAGCAATTTAATCATCAACATCACAGAAATCATAGCAATTCTCTGATCTCATCTTTCTCTGCTTCCCTCCCTAAACCAACCCTATATCCTCTTCTTGTAACTGAAGCAATACTCGAACGACCATTTCTTGGTTTAGGCGAGTCTTGTTCGATCTTGACCTCTCGAATACCATTACAATCTTTTATTACATCATCATACTTCACACTTTACCCCTCAGATTCTCTTTATTGTTTTACACCTAAAACATTTGGCGACCACAGTGGGAGGTCATTATCTCGGTTGTAAGAAAATATGGTTGAAACTAGGAGGCATAGTTCAGAGAACACAAATTCTCCAAATATCACTAGTGGTCCCACGATTTCATCTGTTGCAAGTGGGGTCACAAATACCCAAGTTAGTGGCTCCATCACCTCTGCTGGCCCCACCACCCAAAATGTGAATCCTATTACAACCAGAAACCCTAATTTTGTGTCTGCCTCAACCCAGGTGGGGTCAACCTTATCCTCTTCACCCATAGGCGTACCATCCTATGTGATGGGTTCCACCACGCCTCCCTCATCCTCATCTCTCAAGAGCGTCCAGCAGGGGTCCACCTCATCCCTATCATGTTCCAACATGTCCCTATCTTGTGATGTAGGGACAACCAATATTTATGTCAGAGACGCCACTGCTGGTCCCACCATCAAAACCGTGACTTCTGTCACTCCTGATGCCGTCCCCTCTCTAGTGGGACCCAACCCATCTCCTCCTTTCACTCCTACCGTTACCCAATCCCTTGGTTTGGGCCTTACTTCGTCTTTGCCACTCGTTATCACGCCTGCCATGCCTCATGTTGTGAGGGCCACCATCAATACCACCTCCGCAGATGATGCTCCCATTCCTAACCAAGTTACTCTTTCAGATCTGGCAAAGACTTATCAGGAAGAAGAGGAGGATCCAGAAGATTTCGTATAGAGGTTCAGAGCCAAAGCTTTGGATTATCATAATAGGGAGATAAACGAGTCGCAATTGGTGGAGATTTGCGTATGAGGGATGGAGCCACGGCATCAAGAATTAATGGGGAAATTCCGACCCCGCACTTTCCAACAACTCTATACAATAGCCGGGCAATACACTGATGTTGGAGATAACTCTGTCAACAGGGGACTGGGGACTGAAGGCCCGCACAATAAGGCTGCCAACCCACCTCGACACATCCAGAGTTTCACCACCTACGAAAAACCAGTAAGTCAAGAGGCTAGTTTCTTAATAGAGAATTTATGTGAATTATTACACTTCTCGAGAGGACAAAGGGTAGACACGTTTGCTGCTCTCAACCGCATTGCTTTCAACGCGGATTTAACTCTGCCCTCACTAGAAGTTTCGGAGATGTCTCTCGCATCTGAGCCCATGGTGAAGGATATTACCTTTACTGAGGAAGATATGATGGCCGAAGATGGACATAATCGAGCTCTGTACGTCACGGCGCACGTCAAAAATGTGGAGTTCAAAAGAGCCTTGATTGATACTGGAGCTGCCGCCAACATCATAACTCTGAAGACTCTGCGCACCGCTAGGGTTCCTAAAAATCAAATCTTACATCATCCTGTTGTAATGAAAGATTTTGAAGGAAACATGACTAATACCTACGGGTATGTCAACTTGGATCTCAAGGTGGGACCCATCCAATCAAGGGTGAAGTTTCATGTCATCGAGAAAGAGCCTGATTACCACATGATATTGGGGCGCCGCAGGATCCACAACAACAAAGTCGTCCCCTCTACTTATCACCAATGTATGAAGGCGGTGCTTGATAAAGAAATTATTCGTGTCGCGGCATCAGCATCTCCATATTCGCCAATATATGAAGCAGAATTCTTCGAACCAAAAGAAATTGCGCCAGAACCGCCTAACAAAGTCTATAGCATTCCTCTACCTGCGTGGGCCTCCATCAAAGACGAGAAGCCACTATCATACACGCTAATCGAGAAAAATGTGGAAGGCGTACCTACTTCATCAGGACTTCTTAGGTATGGTTCGATTATATCTCATGAATCACCTTATTCCAAAAGAAGTTATAATTTCACTACTCAATACGATGCCGAAGGTAGAACTATCTACTCGCGACGGAAATGTTAGCAATTAACAGGGGAGGGTGGCGGAAAACCTCCCCGCATCGAAGAATGTTATCAGAATGAAGGATCCTCAGAAGAGGAAATTCAGGAAGCTCCGGCACAACTACCGGATGGATCCGACTCCACCACTGATGCTCTTGAAACCGTCAACATAGGGACGGATGAGGTTCCTAGACCTATCTTTGTCAGCTCATCCTTATCAACAGAGGAACGTGGAGCTCTTGTTAATCTTCTCAAAGAGTACCAAAATGTTTTTGCTTGGACCTACGAAGAAATGCCCGGGCTAGACGACAAATTGGTGACACATCATCTTCACGTTTTACCCGGCTCGAAGATGGTGAAGCAACAACCACGCCATTTTCGACATGAGATAGAAGAACAAATCAAGGTCGAGATTCAAAAGTTACTCTCTGCAGGGTTCATCAAACCTATTCATCATCCTACTTGGCTAGCCAACGTGGTACCAGTCAAGAAGAAAAATGGTCAAATCAGATGTTGTGTAGTCTTCAGGGATATGAACAAATGCTGTCCCAAAGACGATTTTCCGCTGCCCAACATCGACATGCTAGTGGATGCTACATGCGGTCATGCCATGTTCTCATTCATGGATGGTTACAGTGGATACAATCAAATCAAGATGTACGATTCAGATGCAAGTAAGACTGCTTTCCGAACTCCAATTGGGAATTTTCATTATACTGTGATGCCCTTTGGACTCAAGAATGCAGGTGCCACTTATCAGCGGACCATGACAGCAATATTCCATGATATGATGCATAAGCAAATTGAAGATTACGTGGACGACGTTGTGGTCAAATCAAAAACACGAGCATCTCACCTAGACGTGCTGAGACAGGTGTTTGACAGATGTAGAGAGTACAAGTTGAGGATGAACCCTCTGAAATGCGCGTTTAGAGTTTCTTCAGGCAAATTCTTAGGCTTTCAAGTAACTGAAGAAGGAATCAAGGTAGACCCTACAAAACGCAAGCTATCACCACAATGCCGCCACCAAAGACGGTAAAAGAACTCAAAAGCTTCATGGGGAAGGTCTCTTACATACGGAGGTTCATTCCCGGATTAGCACAATTCGTGGTCTCGTTCATTCCTCTACTAAAGAAGGGAGCAGATTTCATATGGTCTCCCGTCCAAGAGGAGGCATTTAGGAAGATCCAACAATTGCTACTATCACCAGCAGTGATGAAAGCACCAGTGCAGGGACGTCCTCTACTTCTTTATACGTCGTCAAGCGACACTGCTATTGGAGCACTCCTCGCGCAAGAAGGTGAAGATAATGTTGAATATCCAGTATATTACATTAGTCGTACTCTGAAGAATGCTGAACTCCGCTACCCGAAGGTAGAGAAAGCATGTCTATCCTTAGTCTTCGCAATCCAGAAGTTCAGGCATTATCTCTTGTCAAACAGGGTCGTGCTAATCACAAAAGCAGACCCCATAAGATTCCTCTTGTCAAAACCGGCTCTGCTCGGAAGGCCAGCCCGTTGGCTACTACAAATGTCAGAGTTTGATATTGCTTGTGTGGCTCCGAAGACAATCAAAGGTCAAGCTGTCGCGGATCTTCTTGCGGCCTTCCCTGGATAAGATACCACCGCCCTGCATGAAGATGTACCTGGGAATTCCCGGAAATATCCTTGGTCAAGGAGGATACTTGGTTATTATACTTCGATGGCTCCGCTACGCCAAGTAACAACACTGGAGGAGCTGGAATAGTATTGTTTTTTCCTGCCGGCGAAGTATTCTCACACTCGTTCAAATTAGACTTCCAATGTACCAACAATTCAGCGGAATACGAAGCCTTCCTGATTGAATTATCATTGGCCGAACAAGCAGGAGCTACCAATCTGGAGATTAGAGGTGATTCCAAATTATTAATGAATCAAATGAATGGTGTTTAATCATTAAAGGAGGTCACTCTAGCTCCTTTTCGCGCCGAAGCACAGAGACTATTAACTCGTTTCTCTGAAGCCATTATCATTCATACCGGTCGAACTAACAACAGGCATGATGATTGTCTAGAAACATTAGCTTCGAAGTTACAGTTTGAAGGTATGGAAACGACTCTCACCGTGCATAAGCATACGCTTTCATCGACTTGGTTGGCACAAACTAGCGAGCCAGCGGTACATGATTGGAGGACACCTGTTATTGATGAACTCACTCGATCATCACCAGAAAGGAAAGTTCGTCTCAAAGATCTGAAGAACTTCTTCTTATTACACGGGATCCTTTATCACAGGAATTCGGATGGATCTTTGTCCAGATGTCTTGGAGACATTGAGGCCCAACAATGGCTTCATCACGTCCATAAGGAAATATGTGGACAAAGTCTAGTGGTCACTTTGTACAGACGACTCCAACGGCTAGGATATTACTGGCCCACCAAGGAAACTCAATCTAGAGAAATACAAGGCTCTTGCAGTAAGTGTCAAGGTTGTGCCTTGGACAAACTATTTGGGTGTCCACGCCACCTTCCCGCCATCTTCTTGGATGCCCACGGCGTCTCCCTTGCATAATCTTTGGGTGTCCGCGGCTACTCCTTGGCCAAAGTCTTTTTATGCCCATGTCATCCCTTGGCCAAATCTTTGGAGCCCCACGACCGTGCCTTGGCCAAATATTTGGAGGCCTTATGGACATGCCTAGCCTAAATTATGGGGGCCTTATGGCTTTCCCTCGCTTAATTTGTGGAGGCCTTATGGCTTTCTCTTGCTTGTACTCATGAAGGTCCATGGCCGTCTTCTCTCTCACGGCTATCATTGCCCTCTTAGAGCTAGAGTATATCTTTCTCTAGCCTCCCCTCTATTTATGGGTCCCACTGATCCAAATCCTAGAGGATTATGGATTTTATTGAGTCCATAATACTCTAGTTTCCTAATCAAATTCGGAAATCTGGCAGATTACGAATTCCTTTGAGGGTGATTTTTACAGCCCAATCCGTGAACAATTAGGGGGCGCTTCCTTCACGAAAGTTTTTCCTCTGTGAGTCTCTATAACATACTAAAATTTCCGGATTTTACCGAATATAGGCTGGCCTGGGCGATTTTATGAATAGACGTCGTGCAAGCTGTACAGAAATCTGGAAATAACGTAATGTTATGACTTATCCTTTTATGTCCTATGCCTAACTTCCTAATAGGATTATTATGCTATGCAACATGGCTTATTATTATTATTGTGGCCTATCTTTAGGTCTTGGATTGGCAATGCTTATGCATTCTTGATGATGGCTACGCTGTGATAGCATCATTCGTCTGTTTTTCCTGATTATGGACTTGCTTCTATAAATCAGTGCTATAATTCTTAATCATGGCTCATGGCTATGACTCATATTATTTTGGACATTCATATGTCTTCATTACTCAGAGAATTGGTGCATTACATGCCACAAGCCAATTTCTCATATTTATGGCAAATCGAAAGTCGTATTTACTTGACTATTGCCACAAAGAGTTGCTGAAATCCTCTCAGTCTAAACGACGATTGCATAGCTCAATCCTTAGACTTATCTTATCTTATCAGTCTAAATGGAGGTTGCATGGCTCAATCCTTAGACTTATCTCATTGGTTTAAATGGCGATTGCCCGGCTCAATCCTTAGACCAAATCTTAAAGAGATATACAAGCTTATCGCTTAATCTCTATCTTTACGCAAAGTCCTAAGTTTACCAATAATTGGTACGACTTGCACCTAGTCATCTTTGACTTAACAAATATTTAACAAATCTTACGAGAATCAAGATTAGTTACATGGGGGGATATTCTTTAGGGTTTTGGTTTGGCGGTCTACGGCACGTGTGATTGCAACGGCTCAATCACTCAACGGGAAAGATACTAAGTCGTGTGAACGTTGCTGGAAAGATGGGATAAGGTAGTGGGTTGTTAGTCTTCCCTACTATTAGGCGCAAGACTCTTAACAACTGACCCCACTCACTCCTCACTCCCACTTTTCCACTTCTTCCACTTTTTACGAGATCAGTTGGAATTCTATTGCTATAAATAGGTCACTCGACCAGTTTGGAAACACAACAGTTCAAGTTCAACAGAACAAACAGTTTAATTCAGTGCAAGTATAATCAATCTGTCTTATCGATAATTGATTAACTCTTCTCATTCAGCATTCAATATCTAGTGAGAACTGAATATCCATTCTTATTTAGCAATTTATTAAATGTGTAACATTAAATGTTTATCAAGGTCATTTCCAACTTAGAGTGATGATTATATCATTTCTTACTTATATTGGAAATGGTAGATTCATCGCTATAACAAAAGGACCATCCTAAAGAATTTTACATAACCCCACATCGTTTCCTTATATTTCTAACTGTATGTTTTACACGCTCGTTTACAGCATTGACTCAAGTTCATTACCTTGTTAACGAAATTAACATTGTTATCAATCTAAATTTTCAAGAGTCATAGACCGGTATGCCAATATTTAGGTTGGTACTTTGTACATTTGTAAAGAGCACATCACTCATATGCGGAGTTGGATGATAAATTGAATAAAGTATGGTCTTCTAGCCTAAATTTCTTTAACTAGAATACTTGATACATTAGTGTAGAAGTTCTAATTATCGAATTTATGATTTTTATTTATTTCTTTTGATGAAAGTAAACTTTTTCTTAAGCTAGTGTACATTTGGTATCATGGGTTCTAATGTCACATTAACCCTTAGAGAAATTTAAAAGGAAACAACTTAACATTGGTTCAGAAGACAAATAATTAATGCTCCTTGTTCTCGCTTATTTGGTTAATCTATCAACTAAAGATCTTTGCTTAAACTCAAGGGAAAATGGGGAATGTACCCCAAAATCGACCACTGAGTTGGGGATGTGCCCCAATATTCAGAAGTTCGGGAATCCGCCCCAACCGTTAAGAAATCCATCCTAAACTGTTAAAGGTCAATTTGGCGAGCATGTGAACTTACACGTGCTAAATGATGTACCAAAATACCCTCTGTGTTCCGATGCTTACACGTGGCGTATAATCGTGCGGCTGAAATCAAACCACGTGTCATGCTAAAATACCATATATACCCTTTTTTTCATTTTTATCAACTTTATTAAGGCATAGATTTGCACCACGTGTCCATATTGGTTAATCCGACGGCCAAAATTATTCTAGATGATCTATGTTATACTATAAGTTGAATTCAAGAAACATGAAAACAACTTCAAAAAAAAAACACAGATTCACACTACTTACTCTAGTTAATTCAAGAAAACAATAACTTCTTAAAAAAAAAATGTAACATGAACTCATAACAACAAAACAGTAGCAATGTCTCCACTAGCAAATGTCTCAAAAAAAAAAAAAAAAAAAAAATAAAAATTGTACTAATAACAAAAAAACAGTAGCATTGTCTCCACTAAAAATTGTAAAAAAAAAAAAAAAAAAAAAAAACGGTACTGGTAACAACATCCACTAACAATTGTCTCTAAAAAAGATTAAACTAACATCACTAACATAATACAAAGAACATTAAAAGCTTAAACATCATATTTAGCATTAGGCTTTCTTTGCCTTTTTGAAGATGGCTCATTGATGTTGATTGTTTGGTTGATATTGTTGTTCATGTTGTTACCTTTGAAACATGCTGTTAGGGCATTGTCCGGTCAAACCCACTAGCGTTGGTATGTCAAGCTGGTTGTCAGTTTTAGGTGTCAAAACACAATTCTTGATTTAGCCTACTAGAGTTTAGATTTAGGAATTGGGATATAGAAAAAGTAGTACAGACCTTGAAGACGAAGACAGTGATTATAAAGAAGTCATCGAATATTCTTCATCGACAAAAGGTTAGTAGGAGTTATGAATTTTATGGAAAATTTTCTATTCTACTTATTCTATCTTTCAAAATAGTCGGCTACTTTAGTAGTGTTATAGCGATTGAGATTTTCTATTCTTGTCTACATAACCATGAGATATGTTAGTATTTGTTCCC
Source organism: Papaver nudicaule (assembly GCA_023529015.1). NCBI lineage: Eukaryota > Viridiplantae > Streptophyta > Magnoliopsida > Ranunculales > Papaveraceae > Papaver > Papaver nudicaule. The sequence continues at coordinate 18,766 of JAJJMA010163337.1, read as the reverse complement.
ACAATACTAAGGTTACAAGATGCATGAGATAGATTCAATGCCTTTTCCAGTGCAATGGTTTGCTTGAAAATCATATGTAGGAAATGGATTAATCTAAAGGAGTACTCTAGAGCAGAGTCCAATGGATTATAGCTGAGGGCGTAATAACACGTCTAAGTACCGGTCCAGCCCAGAACTTCCAGCGGATCCAATTAAACCCTAATCTGGGCAACGACGGTTCATGAACCGGTTCGTGAACTGTGACTCCGAAATTTTCTTCTGAGTCCCAAAACGTCAATATGTACACGTACATGTACGTGAACCAAAGATTCGATGAATTTTGCCGGAATCAAGTGAATATTTCTCTAGATTTTCACGCGGGTTAAACTTCTGACTCCTTTATCTCTTAGTTGGACTTGTGCTTATCAGAATATCTTCTGAGGTCCATCTAACGAATCTCAATGTGTCAATAAGATAAAGTTTATCTCTGGTCTGTTGGATCTCTATCTTGAAGTGTTTTTGAGCTAATAAAACACTTGGCAGATAAATGTTTAAAGATTTCCAATTGAGATAAATCTAGGATTTCTTTGTGTGCAAGCCAAGTAACGGGTTCGTTTACACGGGCACTTGCTAACTTGTAGGTTAAGAAACTAGTTGATTTATTTCTAAGCAACCTATCTTATTGAGTGCTATAAATAGAGGGTTAAAGAATGAAAACCACAAGCATCAAGCATACGTGAAGTTTCTCTGTGGAATTGATCGTAAAATCTTTACACTTAGGTGTAAGCTTGTTGTGGTATAGTCATCCTCTATTAGGTAGCAGTTCCTCTGTGGGATTTGAAATGCAACTTATGGAAGTGGTTACATAATATCTCTATGGGGATCTTGATACAGAGATATTCATGAAAGTACCAGATGGCCTTCCATTGCCCAAAATCAAGTAACTCTAAACCACGGAGTACGTTTGCAATTAAGTTGAAACACTCACTTTACGGATTAAAGTATGTGGTATACCCGTCTAAGTGATCATTTGATTGGGAAGGGATATACAAATAATAAATTGTGCCCTTGCGTGTTTTGAAAGGAAACAAGTTCCGGATTTGCAATTATAGTTGTCTATGTCAACGATATGAACATAGTAGGTACTTTTGAGTAGTGAGAGAAACCGCAAACTATTTGAAATTCAAAATTGAGATGAAAGATCTTGGGAAAACTCGAATGTGTCTAGGACTTGAACTAGAACATCGAGCTTGTGGAATATTACTCCACCAGTCAGCATATGTCCATAAGATATTCAGGCAATTTAATATGGACAACGTGCACCCGTCTAGCACTCTCATGATTGGTCGAACGTTAGATTACGTAAAGATCAATCTCGTCCATAGGAAGGTGACGTAGATGTGTTGGGAGACGAATATCCCTACTTAAGTCAATAAGCGCATTATTGTACTTAACACAATGTACTCAACCAGGTATCTTGTTCTCATTGAACTTGTTAGCTAGATATAGCTCAGCGCCAACGCAACGTTATTGGAATGGTATCAAGAATATCTCTAGATACCTAAAAGGAACCATTGCCATGGGGTTGTTCTTATCCCTATGAAGACGCAAGTAGAGTCTTCTAATGCAATTGCAAATTGTATTGTACTCCCATGATTACATGTGAAAAGTATAGGACTAAAGGAATTGTCCGACTCCTATGATTGCAAAACTGCAAAGATCTAAAGAACTTGTCTGACTGTGTAAGACTAAAGGAAGTGTCTGCCTGTATTGGACTAAAGAAGTTGTTCAAACTCCCATGAATGTATTGTACAAAACAAATTGTCCTACATTAGGGGGAGCACCTAGTGGTAAGTTGTACTCTTTTTCCCTTCACCGGGGTTACTTTTTCCCACAGGGTTTTGTTACTCATCAAGTTTTTTAATGAGACAACTACAATACCAAAAGTGCAATCAAAAAGTTGTTGATTATGAAGAAACAATAATCTCTTCTTCAACGAAAGTAATTAGGGGAAGACATGGTAGACTTACAAGTCATCACCAATATTCACTTTCGAAAAGCTCATGACTAATGAAACTGTCTAGAGATTACCCAAAATGAAATCAGGGGGAGATGCCGACATCAGGGGGAGGATCCAAGGATATGATGCCGACATATTTTGATTCGAAATGTGAAACTGTGTTGTACCTTTTTTCCGTTCGATCGAGACTAGTTTTTCCCATAGGTTTTTTTATTACTCGACAAGGTTTTAGAGAGACAACGAAAACAACTAAACCTGGCGTATATGCTGAATGCTGAAGACTTAAAGATTGGATTGATATTACTGAACTACATCGGAATCGAAGAAATGAACGCGATGGTATGTCAAGCGAAACAACTTCAAGCAAGAAGCAAGAATATTATTCAGCATGAGCAAAGGCATATTTCTGGACTTATCGCGTTGTACTCTTTTTCCTTCATCAAGGTTTTGTCCCACTGGGTTTTCCTAGTCAAGGTTTTAGCGAGCAAAATGTGCGAGTCTAACTCTATTCTAAGTATTCTTAATATTGCACTCTTTTTCCTTAGTTCAGGCTTTGTCCCTTTGGGTTTTCCGGCAAGGTTTTAATGAGACAATTAACTTAGACACAGTGGTCATCGGGGAGATAACTACATTTGAAGAACTAAATTCGAAGCTACAAGGAAAGTCACCATCCAACAAGAGAATCTTACGAAGACTCAAGACGTTGTACTTTTCTATTTTCAAGGTTTTGTCCCACGGGGTTTTTCCTTGTCAAAGTTTAAATGAGGCAACAAGTTCTACTATATACCGCACAAAGGGGAGTGTTAAAGGGCTAAAGGCCCGTATGTGTACGGTCCACCTAAGAGGGTTTCCCTTCTTGTTGTATATAAAAGAGTAGTATCCTTGTACACTACTGATGATAATTCTAATAAGAAATATTCTCCCTTTCTCCTATCTTTTAGTTTTCCCTATTTTACTTAGAAAAAATCCTCAATTTTAAGAACCCTAAATTTAATTTCTAATTCAAACTCTCAAATCAACACAAGTAAACATGTAATATCTATCAAAATAAGCATTCACATGTAATCCATACACATAACAATTTACAATTACCCTAGTTTCACCCAAAATCAGAAAACCCCCAAATTTTAAGAACCCTAAATTTAATTTCATTAAATCAACACAATTAAATATGTGATATACTCAAAACTATGATAAATGAAGCATGGGTTCATAAAACTTTCTCTCTTCGAAGACCCATTGATGCTAGATTTGAGTTTTCCTTCTTCTGCAACAAATCCTAACCGATGAGAACTGCAACAAAACCTAACCTAATCGACATACTCTTACAGAAACCCCAAACATAAACCCCAATCTGCAACAAAACCTAACCTAATTGACCCATCTGATGGAAACCCTAATCATCGCTCGACTTTTTCTTCTCTCGAGTCCGATTTTGTGCACACTCCTTTAAAGAGTGTGCACATAAAAAAATCATCATGTTGGTCATCCATAACAAACCGTTAATATTTTCTTATTTTTTTTAATCGTTTTTTGTTAATTGAAATTCTAAATAGGAAAGAAAATATACACCGTATATAATCTTACCTAAAATGTAGTACTTTTTTGTTTAATTAGCTTTTTTATCCTAGTTGATTACATGAAATGAATCCCCTACTTAAATTTCTCACTTGAATTCAAATGCATGCTTTCCACCATTAGACACCATTCGATGGGGAAAACCAAGACCATCTTCATTAGAAAACCATAATCCGTTTGCAATTTCTAATTACTTTACACCTTTCATCATCTCCTCCTCTTTTCTACTAATACATGTATTCTATAAAATCACCATAACTCATGTCTCATTAATAGGTTACAAAATCCAATTGAGAATCATTGAATGATATGTACTCGTCGAAATCCATCAAGATAATTCTTTATTTATTTTTCTTGTATTTCTTTTTTTTTTTTGGTTGTAATGGTATGATATAATTGAAGATCGATTTTTCATGAAAAATCCAATTTTTTTTTTGATGCAAGGGTTTAAATCTTTATTAATCTGTGGAGTAAGCCTCCATAATAGAATCCTCAGTAATTAAATGACTGATAACATCGGGTGGGCTATTTAACCACTCCGATGACTCTCTAAATCGTCTACTAAAATTTGCCAGCACATGAGCTGGTTTATTACAGTTTCTATTAAGATAAGAACACTTCCAAGCTTTGAATTGTGCAAGCTTCACTGTTGCGTCGTCAAGGAGATCTTCGTTTTCCCAGGCGATGTTGCTCTTACTGCCTGCTAGAAATTCCGCTATTCCTTTTAGATCCGTTTCAAACACCACCTCCCTTAAACCCAGCTCCCAGGACCACGCCACTGCCTCATGCATAGCTATGCATTCTCCTTGCTCTGCACTCCCGATTCTCCCAAGATATCTGGCTCTTGCTCTTTTGAAGTTACCTGCAAAATCACGTATTATCAGTCCTATACCAGCTAAATTATCTTCTTTAGAGAAGGAAGCATCAATAGTAACAGACACAAATGGACTTGATGGCCTAGCCCATCTGGTTTGTTTCAAAGGTATAGAGATAGGTTCATGGCGACTGTTCTGAGTATCTAGTTGCTGCATATAGTGGTTGAACTGTAAAGCTTTGTCTGCACAGCTTCTTGGGTTAGCTTCTTTCCCTTGAAAAACAACTTCACATCTCTCCTTCCAAATAAACCATGCCACTATGAGAAATTTGGAGACTCTGTTGTTGTCTTCTTGCAATGCATTGGCATCTAGATTGGGCCATTCTCTCCACGCCTTGAATCTTTGTATCAAGCTCTCTGAGTTACCTAGAAGAATGACACTTCCTTCCGGGACTGACAGCCATACAGCTTTTGCAAAGGAACATTCAAACAGAAGGTGTTCAGTTGTTTCCATACTGCTGTTACAGAGAGGGCACACTGAATCTATGTGATATAGCACTTGTTTTACTCTGTTTCCTGTCGGAAGAATATCCGTCAGACATCTCCATAAGAAGAACTTGACCCTAGGCCACACCTTTAAGTCCCAAACATCCATCCATTTCACATCTGTGTTCTGAATATGTTCATCCTGTAGAAGATGTTGGAAACTCTGTTCATGTAGCTTGTTGTATGCCGACTTTAGTGTGAAATTGCCATGTTTTGTGAGTTTCCATACCAGTCTGTCCTCCCCAAACTTTGGGATGCGCATAGTACGGATTAGATTACTTGTAAAGGGATCAAAAAGTTCATTGAGAACACTGACCTTCCACTCCTTAGTGTGCGCATTAATCAGATCAGAAACCATGAGAAACTCATTCCTTCTTGGACTACTAGAGATTGGTGCTGAATCAAGGCCAATTATCCATTTATCCTTCCAAATATGAACCTTTCTGCCTGTGATTACTTTCCAACAGCTATTATCTTTGACAAACTGAATGCTTTCCTGTATTCCACGCCATGCCCATGAAGTACTTTTCTTTGGTTGTGCATGTAGAAGATTCTCATTAGGGAAATATTTAGCATGTAGTGCTCTGCCCCATAGCTTGTCTGTGTTCGTACAGATTCTCCATGTTGATCTAGCCAATAAAGCATTGTTAAGGGTACGCATATCTCTGAATCCCAATCCTCCTTTGTGCTTTGGTAGACATAATTTCCTCCATGATGTCAGACACAAGCCTTTGTTCTTTTCCTTGCCCCACCAAAATCTTGTCTGCAGCGAGTTAATCTTGCTAATGGTAGTATCTGTCATCTTAAAACAGCTCATGGAATGAACTGGAACTGCGTTTAAAACATGTTTCATGAAAAATCCAAATGACAATCCGGTGATAAAAATGAAGGAAACCAAAATTATGTTTATGAAATCACTATATTTTGGATATGATTAGATATTTATATACATTATTTTCCTTTCTAGAGTATAGTTTAAAAAAATAAATTTTTTAATTTTAATAGATATAGTTAACCGATTGTTAGGGCGAACCAAGAGAATGTGCATTTGACTCTTCTTTTCTCTCTTCATTGTTATGCCCTAAAGGAAATAATGAAAATGAAAAAGGGAAGGGAGATGACACGATAATGATAGTGAAACTCGTGGTGTTTTAGGAATACGCGTGTTTCCATCTCTCACAGTTCAAAGGTTTTGGATTTAAAACGATCTAAATCAATCTGATGTTAACACGTAATCATAGGGTTAAATTAGTATTTTCAACGAAATCGTGAGATAATCTGCCGTTAATTTGACTGGTTAAGCACGATAAATTGACTTTGTGATAGACACTGTTATGTTGGGGCGGATTCCCGAACTTCTGAAAATTGGGGCGCATCCCCAACTCAGTGGTCGATTTTGGGGCACATTCCCCATTTTCCCTAAACTCAAGCATCTGGAAGCCATATGTTTTAAGGCATGGGGAAAAAAGTTTGGCAAAATTATGTCTGAAATACAAGGAAGGGATTTTTAAGGCGATTTAGGATTTATGACGCCTTCTTCTTCCTTGCCGTAATCCCAACTTGATGATAACAAAGAGATATCCAAATGTCCATGGGGGTTTCTCGATCCCAATTTTTATTGGAAAGTGATTTCTAGAGTTTCAACAACGACTCCAGAGCAGTGATCTCTGTTATGAAGCAAGTTTCCTTTTCGTCAGTAGTCTCATCATAACGTGCTATTGAAGTTCCCGTTGATATAAAGCCGTGCTTAAAGGATAATCATCTCTCTGTTCACATAAGTGAGGATGGATACAAAAAAAATGTGGATGAATGCAACAATATTTTAATTGGATGGTTAATTCTTTTCAAAGATGACACACCATTAACCTTTAATGAACTTACAAAGTTGCTTTAAAAATTGTGGACCTTCTTTCATCCATGGTTCATTTCATCTTTGGGGAAGGTTATTACTGCTAATGCGGACATTAATAGATTTAGTGCGTGTACACAGATGATAATGAATTTGGTGACTACCCGACATTTTCATCAGCGCCTGTATTGGAAAACATGGTGGTAGAAGATACTCCTTCACCTCCATCTGATGATTTTCAGCCGGTTTTGCGGGGTTATATGAAGAAAAATGCTAGACAAAAACATGGTATTTACTTAAAATCTCCTAAAAAGAATTCGGATGAAACTTTTTGGATGAGCTTGTTTATGTAATTTTGTTGCTTTTTTAATTTCCTTTTTCTCTTCTGCTTCATTATTTCGGAGGTTTTGCCTATTTGTCCCTCTCTTGTTTCTGTATATATTTTTTTTCTTTTATCAATAAAATCTTTTAACTTAAAAATAAATAAATAAAGCGGAACATTTAGAAAGTCAAAAACTACTAAAAAAGACTTGACAAAACTTTACATATCAAGTGTTCTCCAAGATAGTTGATTGCTGGCTTGATTAACCAATGATATAAAAATCATTTAATGAACGAGATCCACATTCAGACCCTGCTCTACAATCTCTTTGTTGGCCTGTCTTGTTCGAAAATATAATAGCAAACACATGGTGTCATTTTTTCCATAAAAGAAGCATCAAAAGAGATCAACCACTTGTATTTAAAAACCTTGGAATCATTGATTGGATGATGATCTCTTGGTATACTAAGTACTAGGAATTTGTTTCATCACAAGAGTACCAATCTCCGAATTCCAGATTGATATTTTTAACTAGGCCTCTAGCACAATATTGTTGACACTTACTGCAATTTTATATTTCGATGAAGAAAACAGAATAACGATAATTCTAGTAGAGTTTAAATCTAAACCAATCCTCAATACAACCATTGTGATTATATCTTAACATGCTAAAAACATACTAAACTTACATTCAACAACAAGAAGATGCATTTCACCTTCATGAATATCATTATTCATGATCGTGTACCATATTTATGTTAGGAAAATCCGTGGGCTTCTTGTTTTTGGTCTGTTCCTTGTTAAGTTCGGTTACCTAATATAATTAGGAATGACTTAGGAAAGATTTTTAGTTTCCATAGGAGACTAATACTTGGTGGCCAAGTTTGTATTATATATATGAATAGAATTGTAGGAGTTGAGAATCCAACCTAGAAGAGTGGTAAAACCTTGTGTTTAGGTTTTTGGTCTCTTTGTTAGGGAGGGTCGGTGTTACCGCCTACCGTGAAGGTCAATATCGGTGTGAGATAAAAACTTGTAGAGAGAGGATTTTGGTGTTCTAGTGTTTAGGGTTTAGGGCTTTGCCCTAAACTGGGTTTCTAGAGTGTTTCCATGTTTCTCCTGTGTTACTGACAACTGTAAAAAAAAGGTGTAGAAGAGAAGATATGAGGCTGGTTTGGACAATGGTTTAGAGAGTTGATTTTTAAGGTTTCTCAATGGTGTCTCGGGTATGTCTTGGTAACTCTTCGGTTTGGGTCTTTTGTGGGAGTTGTGTAAAGAGCGTGTAATGATCTCTGATGTGAATAAAGTTTCTCTGGTGGTGTTGGCCATGGAGTAGCGTGCAAAGGTGAACCACGTATATCTTGTGTTGTGGTTGTGTGCTTATTTATCTTCTGTCTCTTTATTATTATTTCTCCGTGTATGGTTCATATCATCAATAGCCCTTGTGATCCTATATTCCGCTGCGCTAGGGGTGCCAATTTCCCCAACAATTGGTATCAGAGCCGTTGGACGGGCGGGAGTGAGTGAATATGGAATTGAACGATGGTTTATTGTTCGGGTGGAGATATACGTTTGAAGATAATGTTTCGACCGATGTTTACACAAAGATGGATTTGTGTGATTTACAAGTCAGAGGTTCAATTTGGAGAAGTGTATATTCTTTGTTTAGTTTTTATGATGTAGTATGGGATGCAGAATAAGGCTGAATGAGGTTGAATACATATATACTTCTTAAAGAGTGTTAATGACCATACACTATAAAGAATGGGGTTACATAGTTTGGAGAAAGGATGGGCTGTGAGGTCTCATGTAGAAGTAAGTCCACCAACGCTTCGCATTTATGCACGAGATGTATTATATATTTGTGATCTTAAATATATGTTGAAGTATTCTTGATGGCTTGCACGTAATATCAAGAAAGTGCCCCATCTCGGAAGCATGTACCACAGTAATATGGGTGTTCACAGTATATATATTTTTTAGCGAGTATACTGGGTGTGGTGGTGGTAAATAGTATGTCAAATTGGTGATGGCTTTGGGAATCGCTAAAGGATTAAAGCATGTTAATCACAGTGGAGATGTCTGATGGTTTATTTCAGATACACATGTGTTGGAGTATGATATTGACGCTAATTCTTCCTTTCTGGGTTAGAGTTCAATTTGTTGTTAGCTTACTAGTTAGGTGGAGTTACTTGTGATTCTTCTGGATGGTTCTCTTGGAGATCAATGGTGGAGTCTGTGCAAGGATTCATTGACGATGATTGAAGGTTTTCTTGGTGTTTGTGAAGCGTGGCCAGTTTTACAAGTGTTCTTCAAGAAGAAGGTGGGTTTGGAAACTTGTATCAACGTCATGGTGTTTTGATCGAAGAGATAGTTCTACGAAGACGGAAGTTCGGATGTGAGCTTCAAAGTGATTCTATGGGCATATAGAGATGGTGAAAAACTGTTGGAAGATGAAGGTGATTTTCTGTGATCGTCTCATGCTTTGGGAAGCATGATCCGAGGTGGAGATTGTTAGGAAAATCCGTGGGCTTCATGTTTTTGGTCCGTTCCTTATTAAGTTCGGTTACCTAATATAATTAGGAATGAATTAGGAAAGAGTTTTAGTTTCCATAGGAGACTAATACTTGGTGGCCAAGTTTGTATTCTCTATATATATGAATAGAATTGTAGGAGTTGAGAATCCAACCTAGAAGAATGGTGAAACCTTGTGCTTAGGTTTTTGGTCTCTTTGTTAGGGAGGGTCGGTGCTACCGTGAAGGTCAATATCGGTGTGAGAGAAAAACTTGTAGAGAGAGGATTTTGGTTTTCTAGTGTTTAGGGTTTAGGGCTTTGCCCTAAACCGGGTTTCTAGAGTGTTTCTATGTGTCTCCTCTGTTACTGGCAACTGTAAAAAACGTGTAGAAGAAAAGATATGAGGCGGGTTTGACGAATGGTTAGAGAGCTGATTTCTAAGGTTTCTCAATGGTGTCTCGGGTATGTCTTGGTAACTCTTCGGTAAGACTTTTTTTGTGGGTTGTGTGAAGAGCGTGCAATGATCTCTGATGTGAATAAAGTTTCTCTGGTGGTGTTGGCCGTGGAGTAGCCTGCAAAGGTGAACCACGTATATCTTGTGTTGTGGTTGTGTGCTTGTTTATCTTCTGTTTATATTATTGTTTTTCCGTGTTTGGTTCAAATCACCAACAGCCCTTGTGATTCTATATTCCGCTGCGCTAGGGGTGCCAATTTCCCCAACAATTTAAACCAACCCCAAAGAGCCACCCTTCAGAACCGGGCCTGTCAAGGGCTTAAAAACCTATGAGAGTTCTCCTCAAAGAGGCCAATCGCACCGCATTTAGAATACAAAGGTACCGAAGAGGTTACTTCAAGCATGCAAGAGTGCAAGATATATGCGAGCTTCCAGTGCTACACTAGTTAAAGACGGTTTATTATTGACTTTGTACAACAGGAACCAACAGTTTATTGCACGATTTCGAGGCAGGTTTTGTTGACAAGCTAAGATTAAATAGTAAGATGAAGTGAAATTTAAGCATAATCAACTAATTCTGTTAAAATGATATTACAACATACTTGATCTGCCGAGCATGAGAAAATAAAACAAATGAAACGAAAAGTCCATCATACTTATTGCTGGATGGCAGGGAATTCATTTCACACCAGAGAGACATCAAGAACTGCTTCTGTTTAGCTCCTCGAGGTCGAGGCCATATTCTCGGATTTCTGCAGGTGGTTCGGAATAAGAGACAACAACAAAAACAAATATCAACCAAAGATGAAGTTCAGAAAATACTTGAGCAGTGAGGTGATATACTAAATCTAAATGCACACTTTCATCCTAATTTGCCCCAACCACGAAAAAAAGTTAAGCTGTAAAAACAACAAGCTGATATATTTTGGGGTCTTTTATCAGTTAACTAAAATGCAACCTGATTGTACACAATATAGAAGAATAATCAAGCATGTTTAGAGCTTATTTTCTCACTCAGGCCCTTGTGATAGTAAATTATTCAGAAGAAATGAAGCGCAAAGCATTTCTGGAGTTAATTTGTTCTTTGAATTGGATGCAAGTACAAATACTAACCTGTTCAGTGTATGGCAAATACTTGCCATCAAGTGTAAGAACAACACGATCCTTTCCATCAACACCCTTAACTTTGTCAACAGAACAATAGAAATCTATAGCAGACATGATACCATCCCCAAATTCCTCATTTATAATTTCCTTGATACTTTCCCCAAAATGCATCACAGCTTCATTCAACCTGTAAATAGTAGGTTCTTGTATGAGATTAGGATTGTAGCTTCTCATAGGTGGTTTCATCATCTCTTCTACCACTTCATCGGGTAGCTCCGGTAGCACTGCTCGCAATTTAGGGGCAGTTTCAGGCTTCAATTGGGCTTGTCTTTTGAAGAGCTGAGCGACATAGACGTTTGTGAGACCAGTTTCTTGAGCTATTTGGGTGAATGATTTTCCGGATTTCTGTTTCACCGCTTGAAGATGACTCACAACCTTTCCTTTGATATCTTCCATTATTATTATCGAGATGAGATGAGAAGTGAAACAGAACTCTTGAGGTTTTCTTGTTCAGTTGATGTACACAAATTTAGGTGAGTGCGTGTTTTATATAATAGACAGTGCTTGGATAGGGGTCAAGTCTGATTAAGATGTGATAGCGGACAAAAGTGGTTGTAAAAGAGAGGTTTGTTCACGGACCTCAAAATACTTACTGCCGTGAGGTCATGATTCTGTGATGAGACGATGATTAAGCCATTGGAGAGTACTGTGTTTTGGGTAATCACGAGACTGCACCCCTATTGGGCGGTGTTTCGTCCATGACCATTTGTAAATACTCCCTCCGTCCAAGTTTACTTGAGATAATAGGGTTTTTTCTTTGTCCAAAATTAGTTGAGACATTTCATATTTCCCCCTGGTTTTTCCTAGTTTAACCTTGTATAGAAATCATAATTTTTGTTTGAGAAATGTGCAAGGTCCAACTCTCTAAAATACCTACACATTTTTCAACTCTATATTAACTCCTCTACTTTTTTTTCCTCTCTACTAATGTGCTAGTAATAATGATTTACTTAAAAAGTAGAAATAAAATGTAATTTTACAAAATTTTAACTAAAATTTAGGATTTTAATATTTAGGTGAATTAATAGGATTGGGGGTATTTGTGGATTTATTATTTTCTCTTACTAGTTTCTTAATTCTTGTGCAAAACCCTATTATCTCAAGTAAACTTGGACGGAGGGAGTACTTAACAAGCTAATATTTTGTTCAATTGAATATTTCCAGAGATTAGAAGAGAGGTCTTGCGATTTTTTTTTTTGCTACAAGAGCAAGCACTATGATTCCTATTTTATAGAGATATCTTGGAGAAATGGAGATAGGCAACTATTATGGTGTAAAAATTCCCTATTTCATAGAGATAGAGATGGGTTTCTCTTTGCCTTCTACCAATCCGTAGCAGGCAATAGGGATAGAGATGCGAGGCGGAAACTGAGTATCCACAAGGCGGAAACTCAGTTTCCGCAGTTTTTTTTTTTACGAAAACTCGGTTTCCGCCAAAAACTCATGCGGAAACTGAGTTTCCGTCCCATAAATATGACCGTTTGACCTTTCTTTCCTTACACCCCCTCTACACCTCAACATCTAACCATCCATCTACCTAGTTTTTCTTGACCGTCAGATCCCCAACGACTCTTTTTCCAAAATTCAAAAAAAAAACAATCCGTTGGGATCTCTTCTATATAAGAGAATTCATCTTCTTTGACAAATCCACCCCAATCAATCTTGTTTCCATTGATTCCTTCTTTCTCCCTTCAAATTTTCAAATTTTTCATCATCAAATCGATATGGCGACCAATTACACCGAGAGAGAAGATCGTGCTATTACTAATTCTTTCATTCGTGTATCAATGGAAAATGTTGCGGGGCTACTAGGAGAGACGCCGTTTTGGAGTCGTGTTTTTAGTTTGTTTGTGGAAGCGACAAATAATCCAAGAGGTAGAAATAAAAATAGAATTAGCAACCGATGGGCATTAATTAGTAGAGACATCTTGGATTTTGTAAGAATTATGAATGTTATTCGTCGGAGTCATAGAAATGCATCACGCCGAGAATTGGGCGTACGAGCTCGGTCACAATTTTATGTCCTCAACCATCGGCCATTCAAGTTTGGTGAATTTTATGAAAGAATTGTTGCAATCGCTGCCGGACATGATTATGGATTGTAGTTGCAATGTGGTTGTTGTTACAATTATGAAAGTTAGAGCAATGTTAGTAGATTACTTGTTGTGTATTTTCATCTTTGTAATGTAGTTGTTGTTTCAATTAAGGAAAACTTATTCTATTGTAGTTGTTTCAATTGATAAAAAATTTAGTTGGGTTATTTTTTTTGTACTTGTGTCATTTTAATTGAGTAAAACTTGTTCTTACCCTCTCTCTACACCTCATAACGGCTAGTTTTTGCAAATCCCCAAAATTCAAAATTCAAAAAAACTAGCCGTTAGGTACTCATCTTTATAAATAGACTCTTTCACAAACATTCATTTTCATAGATAACTCTTCTTCTCAAACCTTCTACCCAAACCTTTATCTCAATCAATCTACAATGTCAAGCTCATCGTCAAATACCAAAATGCCAACTCGATCACCACAAGAGATACTATCTTTACTACGGAAACCAAATCAATCCATCTCAACACCTCCTCCAACATCTCCTCCTCGTAGACGTTATCGAAATATCAACTAGTTCATGAATACTACTATACGTGTTCTTCATCTCAAAAACCATTATCTCCTCCTCCATCAACACGAAAGAAACCTAGTTTCGCTCCATTTACGTTGGAAGAAGATCTGCGTCTTTGTAAAGACGTGATCTACTATTATGAATTGCAAAAAAAGTCGTGGTACGGTCAAGTGGAACCCCCTGTGGCTTTATATTGAAGAAGACTTCAAGTTTCAAAACCAATATGTGCGAGATGTAAGAGGCCTGTCAGACCGATGGTGGATCATACACCAAAACGTTCATGATTTTATGCACTTGGGGAGATTTGTCCGAGCTAGACATGGGAAAGATGTTAGGGAGGATGAAGTTTATGCTAGGACTTTGAAGGTATGGAAAAGGTAAAGGAAAGGAATTCGAGTACGAAGCACATTACCATGAGCTAAAGGATTTTCTCAAAACCTTCGAAGTATGTTGATTTATGAATAATCATTGCACTTATTAGTTATTCAAGTAATTAGATGTGTTTGTAATTCCTTTAAGGAATACTCATTCGTAATTTTCTCTTAAAAAGTGTAACGAACACCTTCGAATGAGCGGATGTTTAAATCTACGTTATTAGTTAATGAAAATTTCCTTTATAATATAAATGGTTTGATAATATTTATAACTAACAGTAATTCAAATCCAGATAAAAATTAAAACATAATTCAATTGGAAAGGAAGTTACAACATAGTATGAAGGGGTTCAACTACCTCATCATCTGCTCCATAACCATCACGTTCTTCATCATTTGCTTCAACACCATGAGCTGGTTCAAAACCACCACCTGGTGCTCCATAACCACCCCCTGTTGCTTCAGAACCACTACTCGTTTCATCATCATCATCATCATCATCATCATCATCATCTCCAGAGAGCACAAAGTCTTCACTCACATCATCTTCATAAAAAATAGAGTCTACAGATGAGTAACAGTCTGAACTCGGAGTTGTATATTCCGAGTCACTTCCAGTAAGATCTGAGTCATAGTCTATTCTTTCACCTCTTCCAGGGAGTGCAAAGATGTAAGCGGTAAGATCAGCTCTTAACATGTGGTAATATTCTTCATTTTGAAGACTCGAGTAGTGATTGGTGGGGCATGTTGGTACCCGATTCACTTCTGGAACAACTGCAGCCCATTCAACATCTCGACGTTCATGTTCAATGATCATGTTGTGTAAAATAAGGCAACATTTCATAATCAAATTCAAATCATGTTGTTTCCAATACTTGCATGGTTCACCAACAATCTTAAATTTACCCTGAAGACTTCCAAAAGCACGTTCAACATCCTTTCTTTTGGCCATTTGGTACCTATTAAATCTAACATATTCCAGAATGTCTAGTGTTACTGGGTAAGCTTGTACAATTGTCTTCAACCTCGGGTAGATACCATCAGCTAAGAAATAACCCATGTTGTATTGGTGTCCATTGATGACATAGTTAACCGGAGGAGAGGTACCACTAAGAAGCGAATCAAAAAGGGGAGAGTGGGCCAAAACATTCAAGTCATTGTTTGCGCCGGGCATTCCAAAAAAAGCATGCCAAAACCATAAATCATATGAAGCCACCGCCTCTAATATCAAAGTACTAACCTTGTTTCTGCCTCTATGTATTCCTTGCCAAGCGACCGGACAATTCTTCCATTTCATATGCATACAATCCACACTACCAAGCATTCCAGGAAATCCACAGGCGGCATTCTCTGCTAGCAACCTTCTAACATCTTCGGTAGTAGGTTCTCGCAGGTACCTAGGTCCAAATATGGTGCATATGTTGGCACAAAATCTCTTTACATAGTAATATGTTGTGGTTGCACCCATACGAGTGTAATCATCTAGACTATCAGCAACAATACTTTTGCACAAAGATTTCATCACAGCAACCATCTTCATGTGAGGAGATTGTCCCGGAATACAAGCTGCATCTAGATGTTGTGGCCATTCT
The DNA here is from genome assembly GCA_023529015.1 of Papaver nudicaule. Taxonomy (NCBI): domain Eukaryota; kingdom Viridiplantae; phylum Streptophyta; class Magnoliopsida; order Ranunculales; family Papaveraceae; genus Papaver; species Papaver nudicaule. Next base: position 2,937 of record JAJJMA010163337.1, on the reverse strand, counting down.
TCATCCACTTCACAAAGTTTGAAGAGAATTTTCTCGAACAAACCTCGACTCATGCCTAAACGTTGTTTGAATTGTCTTGCAGTATAAGTCCCACCAGTTGTAAAGTAATCATACATCATTTGAGCATCAGCTCTCTTTCTATCACGCCATAGGTGTTGGCGTGATTGCACTTGGATAGGCACCGGTTGTCTAAGCCTATGTCTCCGGGCATCCAATTCTACCATGCGATGCAGCAAAATAATTTCTTCATCATCATCACTCGATGAAGCAAAATTGAGACCATATTTCGCATTCAAACACCCACGAATCAAACTCATTGCACCTTTACAAGCATGAATTTTAAGTCAATTTATACATTCAACACCAAAACTACTTCAATACCACAATTAATCAAAAATACACCATACAACAACAAAAAATCAATGGATTTTAACCATTCATTCTAAAATCAAAGGAATCATGATAATCAAATTAAAATTGGATTGTATAAACCCTAGATAAGATTTACTAACCTTGTGGATGAAATTTCAAATTGAATGATGCAAAAGAATCGCCTTCGAAATGTTAGCAAACCCTTATAATATCACGGAAAAATTCCAACTGGTTATCTTCAAAATCGAAAGGGGGTGATTATCTATTTTCTTTGAGTGAAGAAGACAGAGTGGAGAAGAAGTGAGAAATGAGGTTCAGGTCGCAGGTTTTTCTGTCTAGAAACCTATTCTTTACGGAAACTGGGTTTCCGCCGGTCAAAAGCCAAGCTTTGACTGTGCGGGAACTCGGTTTCCGCCGAAGAAATTTTACGGAAACCGAGTTCCCGCACAGAGGAAGCTGCAGAAACCGAGTTTACGTCTGGAAATGGCTAAGACCACCGTGGTTGCCAATTTTCGTCATTTCTGCCATCCCTATATCTCCATAATCTAGGGATGGCTAATGGCACCATAGTGCTTGCTCTAACGACACACTTTGAACTGTCTAGGCATGGGGACCATCTAAATGGCATCATAATAGGACAAAATGGTCTCATGCTTAAAATCATTTATGTTCAAATTTGGATATAATGTTGGGATTCTCTTGGCTATAAAAAAATCCATGAATTCATTGCCATAAAAATTTCGATGTACAATAGTTCATTTCATACAATCATTCACCTGCCGATGGTAATTGATAGCCAAATATTAAGCAAACAAGAGAGTTGAGTGGGTATCACAAAAACAACTGCACCATCGAACTGTTAAAACAAAAGCACGGCAAATGACTCGGAACAAAACACTCACTCTCAGAAACTCTCAGAAATCAGAAACTCTCAGAAACAATGTAAAAAGAACACTACACAAAAGTGTATGATTGTCATGCTTCATACTGTGTTTGAGCTTCAATGCGTTAGAACGATTAGTGCTAGTAATCTCAGCTCAATTCATTATCGGCAACATTCAGCACTGATATCGATATTGTAAGATTAATGTATCAGCGACTCTAATCATGTTGCCTTTGCCTATTGACAGACTTATACAATTTCTTTGTTGCTAATCTATGTCGTTGTTTCTAATCTAAACTAAAACGGGAACCTTAAAAGAAATTTGGGGGAGAATGTTAGATTACTCAGTAGTTCTTCAGGAGGGAGTAAATATTAACCGATCAAAATCAGGAGGGAGTAAATATTAGCCGATCAAAATAATTACCCCAAACAATCGTTTAATATTTTCGTTCTTTTCAGCCAATTCAAACCAATTTTCTTTTACAGAAATATAATCGGTCATAGCCAACGAAACTGATAGGAGCATCGGGCTTGTATCCGTTCTTGTTTCCTAAACTGAAGAACTAGTTCAGGCATTTTTCCAAACAATTAGTGTGCCTGATTGATTTCAACTGAAGAGGAATATCATTTCTCAATCCTAAACCATGTCCAGTATCCTTATGGACCTTATCCCCATTCAGACATTGAATTGTAATTGTTCATCTGTCAAAGACCAATATCATCAACGGAAGTGCGCATACAACCACTGTTAAACAAAACCACGGCAGATAACTTATTAAACTCTTCATTAAGAAATGATTTTAAAAACAAATCGAATGTTTAATATGTTTGAGCTTCGATGCGTTAAATCGATAGTTAAACGTTCAGTGCTAGTAATCTCAGCTCAATTCAGTATCGGCAACATTCAGCACTGACATCGCTATTGCAATGTAAACGTATCAGCGACTCTAATCATGTTGCCTTGTAGACAGACTTACAAATTCGAAAATGTCTTTGTTTCTAATCTAAACTAGAAAAGGGAACAAAAAAAAAATTGGGGAGAATTTTAGATTACTCAGTAGCGGCGATTATAATTAGGTTCGATTCAGCCACTATTGTCCTCAGCTTTAATCAGAAGAGGGAGCTTGTTATCCTCATTGCAATCTATTCCCAAAATTATTACTATTTCAGTATACATCTTAAAACATATAAAATCAAATTCAAACAAAGTTATATCCTAACCTAAACATGGATTGAGAATTGATCTTGATAAATCAAAGGAGATTGCTCAGCTCAGCGGGTGTATCGACACGCAAATAATTTTCTCGACCGAGAAAAACCTGCAATCCGGTCTGTTGAGCTTGAATATTATGGAGTCATCACCGCAATCTTTTGTTATTCATTATCAATTCTTAAAAACCTAAAACCCTAAGTTAAACCCTGAATATGATTTTGAATTGTATCACGAAGAGACAAATCTAAAGAAGAAATACTCAACTACAGATTATATAAGAGTCCCCCAACATTAAATTTTATTTGTGCCTCTAGAACAAAGCATCCAAGAAATCGATCAACAGATCTCAAACTCTTGAAGCCGAAAGAGAAGGCAAATCTACACAAACAATCAATCAATCACAAATAGGAAAAAACAGATACTACTCGAAAGTATAAGAATAATTACACTACGACGAAGAGAACTGCAT
>JAJJMA010163333.1:0-10847 GCA_023529015.1 Papaver nudicaule | reverse complement strand
ACATCTAGGAGTTTTTTCTTTATTTTGGTTTTCTTTTTAATTTTAGGGAAAAAAAAAACACGTTTCCTTTTATAAAAATCTTATCTTAACTACTAATCCTAAAAATCAGTTTTTTCAAACAAAAAAAAATCCTAAAATCAGTTATTTCCAAAAGTGATAAAACATAATTAATGCAAAACCGTTTTGAAAAATAGAGGTTATTTTAAGTTGCTTATGTGTCGTCATTTGAGAGGGGTTGCAAATGAGTATGCAACCGGGGTCTCATACTAGATGGACTCCTTGTCGTTTCCATGAAAATGAGCACAATCAGCATAGACAAACGCTTGCACTGTCCCTCCTACTCTTTTGACCAGAGCATATCCTGGTTTGGTTGCCGAGAGCATGCAGCTGGATTGGAATTTGCTTAAGAAACTCAGCAAAACAATAAGCTGAAAAACCCTCCATCTTGACCGTATTTTTGGCTTAATTAAACGACCACCAACATATGTTCGCCAATAAGATCCCATTCCTTCCTCGTATTTCGAAGGATGTCGCGAATCTGAATTCTGATGAGAGAATGAGGGAGAATTCGAGTGTTGCAAAGCCGTTTTAGATTAGGGGTGCAATTTCATTAAAGTAATCATCGTCTTGGAGAACGACGCGTAAATTAAGTACTTAGTTGATTGTGTTTGACTATTAGGGTTGTGCTGTGCAATATAGAAAGTTACACGTTGGGAAATGTTTTTAATTATCTTTACGCAGTTCCATAATCCTTAAATGGGAACATGTTTGAATCTGCTGAAAAGCTTTCTTTTATGCATATGATGATTTCCCAATCTAGACTAGTTAGAGCAAGCACTATGGTGGCCTAAGCCTTCGCCATTCAATAGCAAAAGAGAAAGGCAGAAATGGCGAAAAAACGGCAACCACGGTGGTCTTAGCTATTTGGAGACGGAAATTGGATTTCCGCAGCTTTTTTGCGCGGAAATCCGATTTCCGTAAAAAAAATTCTGCGGAAATCCGATTTCCGCCCAGTCAAAGCTTGACTTTTGACCGGCGGAAATCCGATTTCCGTAAAGAATTTGGGTCATCCAACGGCCTATATTTCACGCCCCAATCCAACGTCGATGGTTTAACTTAGTTCGATATTTCTCTAGTTTGCACTCGATTTCATCTGTCAAATAGGATACCTAATTAAAAATTCTTTCGTTAAACATTCATCGTATTTTTGGGAATTTTTACAGCATCATATTTATTGGAATATGTTCAACACCAGAACATAGGGGGGTCCTGGGGGGCGTAGCCCCCCAGGCTGGGGTCGACCTGACAGGTCAGGTCGTGGGGGTCCAGGGGAGACCGCCCCTGGTGGGGGGTTAGGGGGCAACGCCCCCGGAAGAATTTTTTTAATTAGGTTTTTTATTTGACAGTTGAAATCGAGTTCAAACTAGAGAAATATCGAACTAAGATGTGAGTGAATGAAGTGAAGGCCAAGTTTGAGTTTATATAGGATTGAGGTGTGAAATATAGGCCGTTGGGGATCTGACGGTCATGAAAAAATAGAAAGATGGATGGTTGGATGTTGAGGTGTAGAGGGGGTGTAAGGAAAAAAAGGTCAAACGGTAATATTTATGGGACGGAAATCCAATTCCCGCATGGCTTCTGGGCGGAAATCGGATTTCCGTAAAAAGTTTTTGGCGGAAATTGGATTTCCGCCCTGCGGGACTTGGATTTCCGCCTCGCTTCGGCTTTGCTATTGCCTGCTACGAACCCGTAGCAGGCAATAGCAAAGTCGACCAATTTTGCCATTGAATGGCGAAATTTTGCACCATAGTGGTTGCATTTCGCCATTCAATAGCAAAGTCTCCCCAAATAGAGAACCATAGTGCTTGCTCTAAGAAAAAGAAAAGACACAAATTTTCTGTAAATTATCTACCAGAACATAATACAGTAGAAACTCTTTAAATTAATACTCGTTAAGTTAATAATCTTTCTAAAATAATAGAAGCTAAAATTTAACTCGTTAAAATAATAATCTCTCTAAATTAATAAATTTCTCTGGTTCCAAGGCTATTAATTTAAAGAGTTTCGACTGTAGTTTTAGAGTTTCTACTCATATAAACTATATAGAGGCCACAATTTTTTTTTCCCGATTGAGGCCACCCAAAACCCAAGACCGACACTTCACTTAGTAACTCAACTAGGTTGAAAGATATAGAGACACAAAGACTCGATTGTCCAGTTCTATCATCTTTGAATTTAAGGCGAGAAGGAAAGTACAACCCTTTTTAATGTCACTATGGTCAACCAAGTTGGTAAAAGAATAAAAAAAACTAAGTTTTTGTTTGACATTGAGTAGGATAAAACGAACTAGAAAAGAAAGATTATAAAGGGATGTCAGAGTGCAAAAGATGGAGGCTCAAACGCTTGGTGTAGAAGAGTAACAAACCTTTTGGATGGAGAGAAGACCAATCTCGTCTGCCTCTCTCAGTCAGTTCAGGATGATTTTAAGACTTCTCTTCTAAGTACTATTTAATGAATGTTTATCTAAAAAAAAAAAAAACACTGAGTAAGATAATTTATTGACAAAAGGGAAGAGTGCACATGAAGAAAGAAATATGGCCAAGTTTATAAATTCCTCAGTTTTAATTTTGTATTCCATAATAAAAACATATCAAGAAATAAAAAGATTAACTAGCATAACAAGCTTAACTTCCAGTTTTTTTGATAATTCACTATTAAGTTTCTTCTATCAACTCGACAATTTCTGGATCTCAACTTATGATATGCCCATGTTTGAGAGAGTGAACCGGTGAGTCAACCCAGAAATTGGATCTTGATTTTCAAGATGCAGAAATCTTATCAGGTGGATTGGAAAACTTTTGATGTATCGAGGGTTAGTCTCAAGAACCTAAATGGAATCAAGATTGAAGAACGAGGTAGAAGAGGAACCAAATTCTGGATCTTAATGTCTCCAGAAATTGGACTATGTCTAAGAAATTGTTTGGAGAAGATTTTGGTCGGGAAAATCAAGAACAATGAAACCAGATGGAATCGGAGGGATGGGTTGTACTCTTTTCTTCTGGAACTTAAAGAAAATAAGGGAGGGAGATTTCTGAAATTAACTCATTTCGATTCAAGCAAACAAAGAAACTCGGTAATTTGCATACCAGTTGGGGATGAAGGAATCGGTTGGTGGAACATGGGAGAATGTTTAGACTATATCTTGAGGACTAAACCGAGTACAGTACAAAAACCCCCAATTATTGAAGATTTCCCTTCTCAACCAAACATCAGAAGCATCTCTGAGGATAGATCTGAACGTACAATCCTAATAACTAAATCTGGGGGATTGTCATGGAATATGATTGCTAGGGAGGTGACGAAAAAGCTGGGATGGAATAGATTCCTACACATCAACATCCTGAGCAGTACCACAACTTCCTTCAAACCTAATAATGATGAGGAGTGGAAAAGTACATGGAAACCTTCAAGGTGGTCCTTTCAAGGTACTGACATCGATATCAAGAGAAGCAAAAAGAAGGAAAATGTAATCAATCAATCAGATTTTACAACTAACAAGTATTGGATATCCATTAAAGGTCTTCCAGTTCATAAATGGTCCAGAGAAGTATTCACTCAAATTGGGGCAAAATTAGGAGGATTATTGGAAATAGACATGGACACTCTTGCAAGGAATCAAGATATCTGCAGGATTGCAATCAAAGGAGAGGTGAAGCAAGTCCCAGTGGTGCTTGAAATCGAAATCGCCGGTGAGTTGATGTATCTTGCTCTCCAGTGGGATGTATTTTTCCGGCAGACTCGTCAACCTTCGCAAACAGAATATTCGAAGATGCTAAGAATATTCGAAGCTGAAACGAATAAAACGCAAATTTTGAATTCAGATAGGGTGGTGGGTCAGTCAAGTCAGGAAGAGAGTCAGACTTATCAGCTGGTGGTGGGTCAGACTAGTCAGAGCTTTGTTCAGACTAATAAGACAAGTTAGACGGTCTTGGGTGGAATCAGGAATGGGGGCAAAACATCCAATGGTTCAATTCTAAGTGAATTTTTTCTCAACAACCCACAACGGAAAAGATCAGCCCAGCAGTACAAGCCCAACCGCATCAATGTGATGTTTGAAAACTTCAAATTGCAGTACAAACAAAAGACAGGGAAGGACATTGCAATTATGCAAGATCACAACAATAAGTCAAGAGAAGATGGAGAGATCACTGAGCACCCACCAGTGACCTGTTCTGAGGACCAACACTTGGAGAACATATCACCTTCAGACAATGCTAGGCTTCCTTTAGTTCCTTAATTATGTGAGTCCAGTTAGTATGGTGCAGCTGGCTGATGAAGGTGCAGTACCAAACTTGAATTTGGATGCGGAAATTCAGCACATTGAGTCCATATCCAATACAGTGGATCTTCTAATGGAAGCATGCAGTAATTTAGGAGCCAAACATATTGGTAAAGTACCTGAACCTCAGAAAATCTTTGCAAACATTGTTGAGAGACATGAAAGAAGCATTGACATGAACGTGGAAAAGGAAGTCACAGCTGGATCAGGGAGAATCATGGGTTCTAATGAATGCTTTCATCTTAACATGGAATGCGAGGGGATTAAACGCTGTGGACAAAATGGAAAATCTGAAAGAGTTAATCAAGAAATACAAACCATTGTGATTCAGGAAACCAAGATGATAAAAACATCAAATTGGTTTGTAAAAAACATATGGGGTAACGATAGACACAAATGGAGCATGATCCCATCACAAGGACTCAGCAGAGGCATGTTAACAATTTGGGATACAGAAAAATTAGAGTTTTTAGAAGAAGAATTCTCACCTAGCACTCTAAGCCAGAAATTCAAACTAAAGGGAGAGGATTTTGTTTGGACTCTCACCAATGTGTACTCTCCTTGTGACAAAGAAGGCAGAACTGATTTTTGGGAGGAATTAGAAACCATTGCAGGATGGGCAGAGGAAGCATGGGTATTTGCTGGAGATCTTAATGCAGTAAGAAGGAGCTGGGAGAGGAACAAAGTGGGAGGATCAAGACTGGGAAAGAACTTATTCAACAAGTTCATGTCTACTCACAATGAGCTCATTGACTTTCCCATAGGAGGTGGTTTATACTCATGGTCCAATTTACAAGAAGACCATGTTTTGTGCAGACTGGACAGAGTAATTATCTCACCTGCAGTAGAAGCCAAATATCCTGCCATAGCTCAGACTTTGCTCTCTAGAGAGACATCAGATCACTGACCTATCATAGTGACAAATGGTTTGATATCAGCTATAAATCCCCCATTCAAGTTTGAGTTATACTGGCTCTTTAACAGAACTTTTCTCACAAACATGGAAATCTGGTGGAACACAATACAATATGTTGGGACACCAAGCTACATTCTGGCCAAGAAACTGCAGAATCTGAAGTTCTTCTTGAAGAGGTGTAGTAAGGAGCAGTATGGACAAATAGCCAAAAAGAAAACTGAGTTTAGTGAGAAAGTAAATGAACTTAACATCAAGGAGGAAAGCAACAAGTTATCTATTGAAGAATTTCATCAAAGAGCTTAGTGGAAGGTGGAACTTAAGCAAATAAGACATGATGAATATAGGAAATGGCAATCTATAGCCAAGATATACTCAGTAAAGATGGGTGAACATAATACTAGATATCTACACCAAATTGCAAATGGTAAGAAGAAGAGAAACACAGTGCATAAACTTGTGATCAATGGGCAAGATAACTTCAACCAACATGAGATCAAGTAAGAATTCTTAGACTTCTTCATCAACTTATACACAGAGCAACATCAGTGGAGACCTCAACTAGAATCTAATATGTTCACAAAGATCACATCTACTGAAAGCCAATGGCTAGAGAGACCAATTGAAGAAGAAGAAGAAGAGGTTTGGTGCAACATAAAAAGCTGTGGAAGGAACAAGTCCCCTGGACCAGATGGTTTTCCATTGGAATTCTTCAAAGCAACATGGTCAATCCTAAAATCTGATATAATGGCATTTGTAAGAGAGTTTGAAGTTGAAGAGAAACTAAATTGGAGACTCAACTGCTCATTCATTAGCCTGATCCCTAAGAAGGAAGATTCAAGCAAACCACTTCATTTCAGACTTATCAGCCTTGTTGGAGGAATCTACAAGATAGTCTCTAAGATCCTTGCAAACAGGTTCAAGTCGGTCATCCCAAAACTTGTGTCTGAGCACCAGGGAGCTTTCATAAAAGGTCACCAAATTCATGATGGCATACTGGTAGCAAATGAATTACTGGATGCAAGGTTAAAGTCCAACATCCCTGGCTTTCTTGTTAAGCTGGACATTGAGAAGGCATTTGACAATGTAAATTGGCATTGCCTTGACTCAATCCTTGCAAGTTCTGGTTTTGGACCCAAATGGAGAAGTTGGATCTCTTGGTGTCTCTCATCTGCTCAATCCTCTATCTTGGTGAATGGAAGCTCAACCTCAAAATTCAATCACCAAAAAGGGCTAAGACAAGGTGATTCCGTCTCTCCTTTCTTATTCATCCTAGTAGCAGAGATTCTTATAAAATTGCTAAAGAGGGGAGAGGATCTAAACATGATATCATGCTTCAACTTGGGTTCTCATATCAATGTGTCGCATCTACAATTTGCTGATGACACATTGATATTCCTAGATGCTACTGAAGAAATGGCAGAGAACTTGGTGATTATCTTACAGGTATATGAAGCTATAACTGGTCTCAAGGTTAACTTGGAGAAGAGCACTGTGATCACCATTGGAGCAGACCACATCATTAAAGAAATTGCTCAGATCTTACACTGCAAAGTAGAGAAGCTGCCTGTTAAATACCTAGGTATGCCACTGGGCTCAACAATCAAGAAAACATTAGTATGGGACCCTATTATTGACAAGTTCAAAGTCAAGCTAGCAAAGTGGAAAAAGAGATTTCTCTCTAGAGCCTAAAGATTAATGCTCATTAACAGTGCACTGGCTAGCCTGCCTGTGTATTTTATGTCACTAATGGAACTGCCAATTGTTAGGGCATTGTCCGGTCAAACCCACTAGCGTTGGTATGTCAAGCTAGTTGTCAGTTTTAGGTGTCAAAATTCAATTCTTGATTTAGCCTACTAGAGTTTAGATTTCGGAAATGGGATATAGACAGAGTAGTAGAGACCTTGAAGACGAAGACTGTGAAGACAAAGAAGACATCAATTATTCTTCATCGACAAAAGGTTAGTAGGAGTTATGACTTTATGGATATTCTTCTATTTCTACTTTCTCTATTCTTTCGGAAAATAGTCGACTACTTTAGTAGTAATGTAGCGATTGAGATCGTGTTCTTGTGTAACATGGCTTTATGTCATGACCAGTGTTTGATCCCACGAATACTGTGAATCAAGAACATATGAGATAGATTCGACGCCATATGACCATTTCAATAGTTTGCTTGCAAACTGTTATGTTGGATATGGATGAATCTAAGGAGTACTCTTGAGCAAAGAGTCCATGGATCATAGCTGAGGACATTCTCATGTCTAAGTTCTGGCTCAGCCCAGTTCTTCCAGCGGATTCAGTATTTGACCTAAATTTGACTTGGACGGTACCCGAACCGGTTTCGCGTACCTGGACCAGAAATCTCCTGTGTCGCATTAGTACACGTACTAGTACGTGAACCTGACGCAGAGAAGTTTCTGGAAAGTCAAATTGCGTGAATATCTTTTAGAATTTCACTCTGAGTCAAAATCCAACTCCTTTATCTCTTAGATGGACTTGTGTGAAACATAAATACCTTTTGTGTTCCATCTAACGATCCTCAATGAGTCAATAAGATAAGATTATCTCTGGTCTGTTGGATTCCTATCTTGAAGTGTTTTAGAGCCAACAAAACACTTGGCAGATAAATCTAAAAAGGAATTTCAATTGAGATTAATCTGTATTACTTGGTTGGCAAGTTTAGGGTTTCCTTAACTTGTGGGACAAGTAATTGATTGCTTAATTCCAAAGCAACCTATCTTATTGAGTGCTATAAATATAGGTGTCTAAGGACAAATACCGCAAGCATCAAGCACACGTGAAGGTCCTCAGGGAAGTAGCGTAAACTCTTTTCACTTCGGTGAAAGCTTGTTGTGGTATAGTCATCAACTATAGGTTGCAGCTCCTCTGGGAACTCCCTACGACTATCAAGACTTCCTTTGAGAGTTGGGAAGCACAGGTAGATTGATCCCTCAGCGGTTGATCAGAATCACCTGTAACCTCAGTAACCTATCCTAGTTTCTTGTCTATTCCAAAGTCCGTCTCTTCTGATATACGGCTATTCAAGAACTAGTTAAGTTACGTAAAGGTTTTGAAAGGTAGCAACGCACGGCTGCACTCGGTGTTGTAAGACCTAGTTGGCTCCAGTTATACAAGTTCCTTAAGTGGTTCTTCATCTATAACTGAGGTAGATACAAATTGGGCATTGCGAAGTTGGTTTGCGTGTCAGCCCCGATTTGTGAAGTAGATTTCCGTATGACCTGGATTTGACAATCCGAAGGAAGTCATCTTTGTTTATGGTAAACTGATAGAGGACAGTTACACCATAAGTCAACAGTTTTGGTTTAAAACCCAGTATTGCTGACAAAAGCCTTTGGCATCGGTCAAAGCAACTCCTAGGCCTGTAACGGACATCAGCTAGGGGAATCAAGTGCGTGACGATCTGTGGGGGATCCAGAGACGTAAGGAAGGCGACAATAGCCAATTCGCTTGGAGGGCTTGAGTTGGTCTCTGCTACATCCCAGACCGAAGTCTTATAGTAGGCTAGCGTTTGTAGTCAGTTTGTACTGGGCGGTGTTCAAAACTGGACGAGGTCCCGAGGTTTTTCTGCAAGGCAGTTTCCTCGTTAAAAAAACGTTTGGTGTCTTGTGTGCTTTTACTTTCCGCATTATAACTCTGATTTATAATTAAAGCACCAAGTAGTACGTTATTACCTAACTGTCGAGATTACTCCGGTTAGAGGTTTGGATATTGATTTTTGAGATCGTCCAAACTCTTTACCATAAGACTCACGAGCCAAAACGAAAAGTTGGTAGTATTTCGGTACCCCTTCTTTTTCACCAATTGAGGTAGAAAAGAAGATGAGAGATCTGATGAGAAACTTTCTTTGGGACGCAAAGCCAGGCAGGAAGAAAATTTGTTGGGCAGCTTGGCATAAGATTTGTAGACCTAAGAGCATGGGGGGATTAGGAATAAGAGACCTAAGAACCACAAATAAAGCGTTATTAACAAAATGGAATTGGAGATATACTCAAGAAAAAGAAGCTCTGCGGAGGAAGGTCATTCAGGCTAAAACAAACTCAGAAGAAGGAGACTTGTGCCCTTTAGAGTATACCATGCCACAATGCAGGGGATTATGGAACAAAAAGAAGGAAACTTGGTATATGGGAAATCAAAAATCACAGTGGGGAATGGTCTGTCAGTCAAATTTTGGTTGGAGGTGTGGTTTGGAAACTCTCCACTAAGGAAAACACACCCTCTTGCTTTCTCTGTTGCAGCTGACAAGAATGCAAAAATTGCAGACCTCATTGAGAACAACAGATGGGCAATCTCTTTGAGATTCACTCCAAGATCAGAGGTCATAGATCAACTTACAAGCTTGATTACTTTGCTGGGATTTCCCCCTACTCTGACAGAAGATGCAGACTCTATCAGCTATATGAATGATGGTAAGTATACAGTCAAAGAGGGATACCATGATCTGATGAAGCAGTCTAACCCTTCTCCTACAAATTATGATTATGTGTGGAGAAAACATGTGCCTCCAAAGGCCCAGGTTTTTGTCTGGTTTATTTTCCAGAAGGCTATACAAACTGTTGATAATTTAAACAAGAGAGGATGCAATATAGCAGAGACACAATGTAGCCTCTGCAATGCAGCTGAGGAAAACATAAATCATCCTTTTCTGCAATGTGCCTATGCTAAGGATATCTGGATTTACTTCTCCTCTAGAATGGACCACCAGTGGTCTCATAAGCAAACAGTGAAGGAACAATTTCAACAATGGTCTTGTAAGAAGGGGAAAAAGCTGAAGAACAGAATATGGCCATTACTCCCTTTGCGGTTGTCTGGAGCATATGGTCTGAACGAAACAGAAGGGTTATGGGAAAGAAAAGAGGAAGAGGTAGAGATGAAGTTATAATAGAGATAAAGCGAAGATTATTTCTCTGGGGATCTGCTTCAAACTGGTTTCGATCCCATTCTTTTAGGGAGTTAATATCAAATTGGGAGGAAGTTATGGAGTGTGAATGAGGGCTTAATCTTGTAACTTAAAACTGAAAATCCCTCTTCAGATGTAATGGGCTTGTGCCTTGGGCTCAAGTTGTTTTTCTTTTACATCAATAAAATTTTAACCCTGATTTATCAAAAAAAAAAAAAACTCGACAATTTCTGTTTTTAATGTAGGGGATCCTCAAAACACTTACAACTAGCATTGTTATATTTATCACCAAAATCTAACTTAGTTTTTTCCAACTCATTTTTCTTCACATGTAAAAATTGATCTTTTAATTTGGTTTCTGATAGAAGTGTTTTTGTTTTCCAAATGCAAAAGTATACAAACAGAATTAACTTGGCAACAAATTCCTACCAGTTTAATAGTTTATAGCCGGCGGGTTTGAAAAGACACTCATTCGCACTATTTAAACTCGAATTCATATATTTTGTATGCTACAATCCACAACTAGTTCATGTGCTGTTGAAACTTTTCATGTTTTCTTCTTTTCAGTTAGGGGCCTTATTGTATCTACAATCATCCACGGAGGAAGGATGTCTTTCTCGGTGGACGTATGAATCAAATTTAACCACAAATGTGAAGTCTTGGAAACTTAATTG
>JAJJMA010163329.1:675-13149 GCA_023529015.1 Papaver nudicaule | reverse complement strand
CCCACCAATTCAATGGTGGCATAAGCCCGGGATCAGCTGCTTGTGTTGGATATATGTATGGATTTGACGGTGGAGGTTGCGAAGGTAAAAAATCACCTTCAGCGGGTAACAAACCGAATGATGGAAAATCCATTATACCCACATGTGTCGCCTGCATTGGTATAAATTCTTTGTACATTTTTCTGTACCGGTTTTGGTATTCTGACTCGTCGACTGGTTCCCTGGATATCGATGTGTATTTATACCACCTATAGTTGGTATCATGCATCAGTCTCCTATAATCAGCTCTTGAAATCTCTGTCTGATCAAAAGGGTTGATAGGTATGCGTTAAGACCACTTCCAAGTAGTTGAACAATGAGTCTTTCCCCGAAGTACCAAACACCTTTTGTTGACAGTGGACTGTATAACACGTGCCGAGTCAAGCTTCTTGCATGCAACATCATCCCATGCTCATCCCATCTCTGGGATTACCTATAATACGGTCCACGGATAATGTTATTGGTTGTTCGTGTCCATTGTTGCGACCTTTGCACGATCATTGCGTGTTGACCATCTTTAATTTTCCATGTTGCCAGTGTCGTGCATCATACTCTTTAACGACTGAAAAATGAGCTTCAATCCTTCCTAGTTCATTAAGGTCTGGTTCCCCAACACCAAAGGTTGCATATAATGAGCAAACAAATAACGTAATGAACTCGAAGAGCCAACTCAAGATTAACCATCTATCGAAAAATCAGAAGATCGAGGTGCGCGCTGTCTACTTTTTCTTTTTTACAAATGACTCTCGATCATTACACGCTTTCTTATCCAATTAACCAACGAGCCCATTCATATACTCCTTCCGTCCCTAAGGCCCCTTTCCTGGCAAATTTGTTGATTTGGCATGGCCACAAATCACGTTTCCTACTATGAAAATGTGGAAGATTCTAACGATCGAGATTGTTTATTTCGGTTGAGAGAGGGTTTCTCGATGTAGTGATAGTGTCTCTCGACCGTTATAGAGTATTTCTCGACTGTTAGAGATTGTCTCTAGCGGCGCTCACTCTATCTACTATAAATATTGGACGTCTCTCCTTCATTTCACAAACTTCTTCTTCTTCTTGTTCTTCAACTTCTTCTTCTTCTTTGTTCTTACATCTAATAAAGATGTGCATAGGAATTACACCCCTCGATTTTAACATGGGGACGAGAATGAAATTTGAGGGGCCTGCGTTCCTTTTGACCAAATAAAATGGGAGTGTGAGAATAAGTGGAGAACCTTAGTACCCAGGTTGGGTAGTCACATAGCTACTCAGCCGGGAAAGGAACTACGAGCTCACGGACTATATCTGACACACCTAATAAAGAGGTTCTTAGAGTTCTATTGTAAGTCCGTTGACGAGGAGGTTATTAGTCCAGACCCCAGTTAGTGGGATGAGTTGAAAGAGTGTTCATTTTGTGGGTTCTTGGCCAAGTTTTCTTTCCAAACGCAAGCTCGGTGGTTATGCTTGGTTGGTTTAAAGCGCTTGAGAATTTGAGTGATGCACCATTTTACGACTGGGCCACACCTTGCTTGGCATATATATACATTAGTTTGCGTGAGTGCTCGGGAACCAACAAAAACAGCTTCAATGGTTTTTGGGGGATAATTGAGGTAATTATCGTCCTTCTGAATTATTCTAATTGTTTATTTTCTTCTAAATTTTGCAATGTATATACTAAAAGCGCAATGTTTGAACATCAGTGCTCAAATGCTACTGTCACATTGGCTCCCCAAGGACCCAAACTCATATTTTCTTCACTTCTTTCATTTTTCACATTGAAAAAGACACTTCGAAAAAGACTGTAGATTCTTTTTTCAGAAAATGTTTGTACTTACCGAGACCATTAGCCCACCAATGTTCACACATATCACAGAATTGGTTTCATACAACAGTTTATGCGCAGTATCGAATCAAATGTGGGTAGAGTTTTGTCTGTTTTGATGATAATGTACTTAATTTACGACCTCCATTGTCCGATTCCTACAAGTTCCTTTCACCGGTGGTTGGTGCACACTAACTGTTCATACTCAACAACTACTTGAAAATGAAGGTAACATTTTGGAACATTAGATTATGGAAAAATCCTAGTCCAAACTCAGCTATCCCGACTTTGACCATAATATTTAATAGTGGTGCTGGCATGCATGCTAGGGCGTAATTCCACACAGTTAGTTGCATCTATTACGTGATGTGCATCCAGATTAAATGTTTGGGACATGGTTAACTCACTGATCTGAAGGCAAAGATGATATTGTGTCGTTAAACAAACTCGGTTGTTAGGTTTTTTTATGAGGACCAAATATATACTCCTTCTGTCCCATTTTAAATGACCGCTTTGACTAAGTCAAAAAAATAAGGAGACTATATGAATTTCCTAGTGTACCCTTATTAAATATAGGGAGAATAAATAAATTTCTATTTTTAGGTAGGAAATAATAAAGAGAAAATAAATGGTTTTATTTTTTATAACTATAAAAGGAGAAAAAAAATATTGTCAAAAAAATATATATTTATGAATTTGTTTCCAGTTTATCTAGATATTTTTAAGGGTATATATCTGCGATAATTAGAAGCTGGTCACATTTTTGAGACAAATGAAAATAGTAATTATGACATTTAAAATGGGACAGAGGGAGTATTTTCTTAAATTAAATGGCAAAATCATCCCTGAATATGGTCTTCAGAATTGATCTTGCCATTTAACAAAATATTTTATTTTAGATAATTTAGAAATATCGATAAAATTAAATTTTAAGGCCGATTTGTGGCATTAGTGACAGTAAAAGTGATTTCACAAATACACTGCTTACAAATAAAAATAACGTGAAAAACAAATGTAATTACATTTGAAAGGTAGGATGTAGTTTTTTTTTGTCCCAAATAAGAATACATATGATATAGGATGTAATCAGACGGCATAAAGTAAAACTGATAATATAAGTATTTCAAATTGCATCTAGACCATGTTGATGTCAACGGAGGAACCCCTAAGGCTAACCACATCCTTCAAGTTGTAACATACCTTCAAAACAAACATGTTAGTCATGTACTCAGTAGACCAAGCGAACCTCAAAGACCAAAGAAACTAACCTAAAACTAAACACCAAAAGTTGTACCGGTGCGAAGATTATGAGGCCCTCAAAAAGGTCTTTCCATTAAAAAAGCCTGCAAGTATAACTGGATTGTGGATGAAGTGAAATGATGGAAAACTACCAAAGCGCCTTAATCTCAATGAGTACCCAACATCTAGAAGTAAGATGGCATGAAGAAACTGAAGCTCCGTCATTTTGGACCTCCCCAGAAATTCGTAGCCCTCCCAGCATAAAACAAAATAGCGTGAAAGGTTTAAGTTACCCTTAAAAATCGTGAGATTACCAATTTGTCCCCCACTAATCCTAATTTTAATCATAGATATTAAATATCCTAACTAAAACCACTACTTCTAAAACAAAACCACTTCTTCTTCTTCTTCTTCTTCTTCTTCTTCTTCTCTCTGCGCCGAAACCTTCATCGTTTTCGTTTTTTTTTTCTCGATTAATCGACGAATTCATCGACGATTAACGAAAATTTCTTCGTCGATAAAATGCCTCCGAAAAAGGCTGCTCCGAAAAAACTCATTGTTAAATTCACGAATCTACCAAGCAATCCGAATGCAGGTTCTTCATCAAATCAACTCGAACAACAACAAATCGACGAGCAAGGAGAAGAAACACCAGAACCAAACCCTGATATGCGTATTAGAGGGTATTTTACACAAACCCCTGATGATTTATTTGATTTTGATTGATAGAAATGCTTAGAATCGATGATTTCCTCTTTGTTTTTCGAACAAAAAACGAGTCTCGGCTCACAAAAGTAGTTTAGATCTTGAGCCGAGACTGTCTCGGCTCAGAAAAATTCAAAATTTTCTGAGTCGAGACTGATGTTCATCTCTGCAACTGAAGAACATCTTGGCTCAGAAAATTTGTAATATTTCTGGGCTGAGACCCTTAGTTTAGGTGCCACGTGGGCCTGGTTGTCTCGGCCCATTTTTTTTTGTATGGGCCGAAACATATGGGTTAACTGCCATTTATTTTTTTTGGTCTCGGCTCAGAAAAACAATATTGTCGTGTGAGCCGAAACTTACTCTGTGTCACATACTTAGCTGTTGTTTTGGTTCCAACTTTCATTGTTTTGTATCAATCATCGATTTTTTGGTACCACAGCAGGAGAGGGGAGGTTACTCCTACTGTAGAGTCACTAGAACCCCGAGTCGGCACCAAAAAAATAACGGCTTCGGCAAGGAATAAGAATAGGCAACCAGCTGGGGACGAAGAGTTGTTGTGGTCTTATATTCCGTCTGTGGGGCCTGTCATCCGCGAACCAATAGACATGCCAAGAAGAGGTGGTAGAGAGGAGGAAAGCGAAGAGGAACCTGTTTACGAAGATGAACGAGCTCAGAGAAAAGGAAAGAATTATGCATGTTCGCGTAAAACATAAGGCAAATAAAAAAGTTCCTACTCCTGTAGAAGAAGGTGATGAAGAAGAAGGAGGTGATGAAGAGGGAGGTAAAAAGGGAAGAGTGTGAGGTACACATGTTCCTTCGGACGATAAGTTCCTTGTTCAAGATGACGAACCCGACATCGGTCTTCCTCCAGATGGTGGACAAGTGCTCATTGGGTACAAGGAGTCTTGGGCGTCCGTGATATACCAAATGAAGGTATTTGTCTAAACTTGTTTTTTTTTGTCTTCTTCTCGTTAATTACGTCGTATTGGATTACTTAAACCGATGATGTTTGTAGAATCATAAAGATGCGGTTAGTCTTTTGAGAAATCAGAGCGCCGCTGTCTGGAAGCTAGAGGAGGAAATATAACCTATCCAAAGGATCGTAAGACAATTTGTTTTATATGAAGCAATCATTAATAGACAGGAAGAGTACGATATGGCTACATGCTCCGTTGTGGCTGAGAGGTTCCAACCAGAGACGTTGACCTTTCAGTTTCCCAAATATGAATTGGGTTTCCCCGCAGATTATCCAAAGAAGATTCTCGATCTTGCGGTTACTGGACTGGACCCGTGTGCCTCATATTATGACAAGGATTGGGGACAATTGCATGCTTTGGCCAACACGGTTCTTGGTTGGTCTAAAGACAAGTGCGAGGAGGAAAGAAGGGAGTAAAGACGACGGTCAAGAGGACGGCCAAGTTAAAGTTGACTCGTTTGAAGGAGCAGTTCGGAGAAACCAAGAAGAGAGAAGCAACAAGAGAAGAACAAGAAAGATATGGCCTTCCGTGTCCCTTGCGCCCCTTCACCCCTGCTGACATCACTCACCGTGCAGGTGCGTACTTGTTGTACACTATTGGCGCTTATATATTTCCTGACAACACGGGAAATAAGGTGAGCGCACATTATCTGCAATGGTTAACCAATTTGGAGGATACAAGAAAGTACGCTTGGGGTACGGCTACTCTTGCATATCTTCTCGATGGTCTTTCAGTTGCTTCCAGACGCAAAACAGTTAATCTAAGGGGGAACTTCACCTTATTCCAGGTAATCTGCGACAAACCATCAAAATTTAATTCATTCACAGAAGCAGTTTCGTAGGGTTGTCAATATCTGTCCGGTATCCGGAAACCGATTCCGGGAATTCGCAATCCTATAGGATTTAATTTATCCGTTGTGATCGGATTTCTTATCGGACTTTTCTCCTTAACACTATCGAAAACGGATTAGGCCCTATCCGTTTCGTTAATATCCGATATCCGATACCCCAGGGATGTACTAGTAATTTCCATCTCCCAGGGTATATTAGATACAGACATAGGGTGTATCGAAACCCTATTTCTTTTTCTCCTCCGCTTCTTTTTCTCCTTCGCTTCTTTCTCTCTTCTTCTCTTCTGCAGTTCTGCAGGCTGCAGCTTCTTTTTCTTCTCAGCCGATCTGCTACTGATACTCCCTAGCTTCTGTAATCACTGATTCAGGTATGAAACTAGCTTCTGTTTCTTCTCATCGAATCACTGTTATTTTGTTTGATTGAAAAACTAGGTCAAAGTTCGATTCGAAATTTTTTGTTTAATTTTCTCAATTTCTTTGTTGGGTTTAAGTTTAAATTGGGTTTTCTAATTGTTTCTCATTTCTGTGTTGGGTTTAATTTGCAGTTCAGGAGGAAAATGTCTCAACTCAGAGCAACAAGATCAGAAGTGTGGAATGAATTTACTAGGGCTGTTGTAGTAAGGTATAACAAAAAACATGAGAAAGAGGTTGTTGTAGAAGGTACATGCAAGCGCATTGTGGAAAGGTAATTGAAGCAGGAATTGCAAAAGGTACTACCAGGTTGAATAATCATCTAAAGAGATGCCCAGAGAGAGAAGAGAACAAGAAAGGTCAAACAAAGATTGTTGCTGCACTAAAAACAGCAGGTAACCAACCAAGCAACCAAGTTAATGAATTGGAAGTATGATCCTTTAGAAACTAGGTTATGTACTGTGAAAATGATTGCTAAGCATGATTACCCTCTGAACATGATGGAACACTTTTACTTTAGGTTATTTTGCTTGTAAGTCTTTGAACCTTGCTGCTAAGATAATGTCCAGGAACACAACTAGAAGTGATTTGATGAAGTTTTATGGCGACCAGAAACAAGAATTTTTTGGATAATTTGAACTCAAGATGATTTGTTGACTGACTCTTGATTGTACTAATGCAGACATGGAAATTGTAGAAGATTGAAGTATGCAAGCAGCCAAGCAGGAGTAGCACAGTGTGCAAAGCTTATCAAGCCAATTCCAAGCCTGCAGGCCAATTCCAGATACCACCAGACTGCTTCTTAGTTCTTACTTAGTTACTTTAGTCTGCATTTGTTTTTTTTTTGTGTTTGTTTCAAGACAATTTGAATGTGTGTGTGACTAGACTTAGACTAAGACTGTTTTAAGAAAATTTGAATGTCGGTTGAATCCTGAAGACATTTTAGAACATGTTTGATGTTTGAAGGCAGTTTGGGATGATATGTGTTTGAATTCTTTGCTTACTTAGATGATGTTTCTGTTTTTCCAGATTTTTGTCAGAAACCAGATTTTACCGGATAATATCCGATATCCGATAGCTTAAGCTATCGGAATCGATACAGGTTTTTCAGAACCTATATGATATTACCGGATAACGGATATCCAATAATCTTAACACTATCGGAACCGGATTTCCAAAAATCCGACGGATATGTATCCGTTGACAGCCCTACAGTTTCGGCTCAAGTACTATTTTTCTTTTCAAAGCCGAAACCGTCTCGGCTCAAATACTATTTTTCTTTTCAAAGCCGAAACCGTCTCGGCTCATAATTTTTATAATTCTCTAGAGCCGAAACTTTTTCGGCTCATACTGTTTGATACTTTAGTGAGCCGAAACTGTCTCTGTTTCTTGTTTTAATCTTCGAACTTCATCTAGGGGTTTATGTTATATGGTTTTGTGTGTGTAGGCTTTTATTTATGATCATTTCCAAAGCTTGGTTCCAAAGCAGGAGGACCCTAACAAAAGCAACGAAAACCCATTGTGGGCGGAAGGTATGCCTACTGCGACTAAATGGGTTTTCGACAAACCGAAGGAAAGGGGCAAGCAACAAAAATTGGTGGAAATGAGGAAGAAAATCGACAATTTTGACTTTGAACATGTTAAGTGCAACCCGTATGGAATTATCCCGGTACCGCCATCAATTTCAACCTTTTATAGACCAATTCGGTTTCCAGGAGGATGTGTTGTGTACGACCCAAGATGGATTCTACGTCAAATGGGACTAATACAAACTGTCCCGAATGAGAGAGATTATAAGTTTAGGTTGCTGCCGATTACAGGTAAAACTACCGGAACCCTTAGCAGTTTTAGTAAATGGCAGCCCAAATATGATCCCGAACCGGACTACGAACTCTGGAATAATCTTGATGAGAACCGAGTTAAAATTGTGGATATCGCGGATGTTGAGGGTTAAGAAGAAGATGTTGTTATAAGAATTTCTATGAAAGAGGATGAACAGGGGGTGGATATGCGGATTGGTATGCTCAACAATCTCATCCTTTGGTCGTTAACTGGGATCAACAACAAATTTGGGATGCAGAGCAAGCTGAGAGGAATGCGGAAGCTGAGAGGATTGCGGAAGCTGAGAGGCAGGCTGCCATGGATAATGAGAAGGTTCCCTCGACTGCGGCAGAATGGAAGAAGTTGGCCAAGTACATGGTAAGTTTTTTCCATTGATTTTGTATGTTTATTTTTTTTTAAATGTCGAACTATAGTAACTAATACTGTTAATGATTTTAATGGTATTAGTACACTAAGGGAACCGCTTTGTTGAAGAAATTTGGGGGGAAAATCAGTTGCAAGAAAGGAGGAGCAACGAAGGAAGAGCAACTGAAGTTCAAAGATGATTTTGAGAAGATCATTGGAAAAGGTGAAGTATCAACTTGGGAAGAGGCCCCAAAAAGGACCAAGAGGAGTCGGCAACAAGATAAAGGTCCAAGTGGAGGCAACGTAGAAGGTTCTGATGATGGACGGCAAGGCGGTCGTGGTGGTGGTCGAGGAGGAAACAAGAGAGCTCGTTGAGTTAGTCTTTTAAAACATTTATGGTTTATGGTTGGGAGTACATGTGAAGGTTTATGTTTTTAAGTACATTTTAAGGTTTTTAAGTGTTCTTAAGTACCTTTGAATCGGTTATGTTAGTTCTTATGCTAAGTACAATGGTTAAATTTAGAGTTGCGTAATGCTTTGCTACAATTAAAAAGTTTAGAGTTCATATATATGTGAATGTTGAGTGTTCTTTGCATATAAGCTCCTAGAAAAGTGAAAACAACCCCATTGTTGGCTCACAGAAGCGGTTTCGGCTCAACCATAGAAATTACAAATGTGAGCCGAAACGGTTTCGGCTAATTCGATATTATCCAGTTATGCACCGAAACCTCTTGTTTCACTGACCATATGCTGATACAGTTTCGACTTACGTGAATATTAGATTTATGAGCCGAAATGGTTTCGCGCAGAGTTATAAATAAAAGTTTGAGCCGAAAATTGGTCGGTCGCTTTCACCTATAAGTAGAAACCCTTATTTCATTTGAAAAATATTTGTATTCTTTCTCAAAACTCCCTTCCTCAAAGATCGGCTCCAACCAACAAGATTACGTATGAGACCACAAGCCAGCGGAAATATGTCTATTCAAAGGTATTTAATCAACACCCATGATATTTTTTTGATCAATTTTTGAAGTTTTGGTTAATGTAAAATCTAGGGTTTTTTTATTTCATTATAAGTAGGTAGGTTTATATGGTTTTCTAAGATTTTTACATTACCAAAATGAATACCCAAATTGGGGTAACATGTTAATCCATGAACATTGAGGAAGAATAAAACAAATTAACGTTATAATCAATCAAACAAAACAACAATTTTTGAAGTTTATTTTAGTTTCGGCCTAGAAATAATTTCATATGGGTAAGCTGAAACTGCCACTGTCTCCTAGTAAATGAATTGATCAGTGCCCTTATACATGTTATTTTGTGTTTGTCGATTGAATCTTAGAAATGAAGAGGAAGAATATGAGGAGAAGCCCAATGTTATGGATACTACTTGGCAAATGTATACTGGGAATGACTTTTTTCGTCATTGCAAACCGAATGAGGGGATTGTGCTTTTCCTGGACAAATTCTTCCTCATAGCAGGGAAGGATCAAACAACTGCAATTGCCCGTCCTCCGGATGGTGAGCTCTCTAGGCAACTTATTGACGACCACTGGATGAACAATCTTCACTTGTTGCCTGTCTTGGGACCCTTGTCTCGTGATGGTGAATATGTAGCTCCAATGACTGGTGACCCATGGGCCACAAATCACCCTGGAGTTCGTGTCCACCCAGAATGGCTTTGGAGGTTCAATGACCCAACTTGGGGAGTTGGTGCAGGTTGTTACTCACAGGGATTTGACCAGGGAATGGAAGGATTTGCCATTTACAGGAAAAACATCTTTGTTGCAGGAAGCGACAAGGGAGGATATGAAGCTGGGTTTCTTCCCAAGGATCCTTCACATCAGTACAGAGTTATGCAGGCTCATTGGTGGAAGATGCTACCAACTATGCCAATCTTAGGAGAGATGTCTCGTCCTCTCGCTCGTCCCCCGGGGTACACCAAACGTTTAGGTCTTAACCGTATGCGTGGAGCACCTTCAAACTAATTAAGGCAACCAATACTGAAAACTTGACCTTTAAACAATTTTCAAGGTTTAATGCATGTTCAACATGTTTGGTTTAACGTGATGTGTTTTTAGTTCGGCATTTATTTCTTTTTAAGACTATGTTGTTCATGTTAAGTACTTTGGATGTTGGAATTTATGTAAGTGGGTTATGCTACAATTTGAATTTTATGTTTTTAAGTACATTTGGTGTTTGCATATGAGTAGAAGAGTGAAAAGAAGCGCATTATGGCTTAACAAAACCAGTTTCGGCTCTACAAAAATAGTACAAACATGGGCCGAAACAGTTTCGGCCCACACGATAAATTCAACGTTTGGGTCGAAACTTTAGATCTCACGGACCTTTTGTTAGACCAGTTTTGACTGACTCGAAATTTTCAAACTCTGAGCCGAAACTAGTTGTTGGTCGACCACTGGCCAGTAAGGTATTCACCAGTTTCGGCCTGGTTAGAAGATTATTCGAGTGAGCCGAGCTGTTCTTGAGTTGGCAGTTTCGGCTTACAAATGTTGGAGTTTCTCTGGGCCGAAACTGAATCTGGTTTCGAAAATCGAAGGAAAAATGGTGATTTTTGGTTCTTTTTGTTGGATTCAAGCTACACAAACAAGAATAATCATGATGTGGAAGGTATACGAGATGGAAAAACACCCAACAACCTAATATTGTCGATTTTGGTCTTGAAATCGCCCAAAACCCAAGTTTTTTCTCTTCTACTCAATACCACCATAACCCAAAACTCAAAACTAAAAACCAGATTTTTTTAGTTAAGATTTAGTTTAACCTATTTATTTCTACTAATTACTATTATTAGTGCTAATCATAAAATTAAGCTCCAATCAGTCAAAGGGTAGATTAGCAATTTTAAAAAATAGTTTTTACTAAGGGATAGCGAAAGTGGGTCTGGGTGACCCTATTTTGGACAAGTGGGGAGGTCTACGAATTTTTGGGGAGGTCCAAAATGACGGTTCCATTGAAAAGCCTGGAGTGAGGAGTGTAACTGTGTAAGCACTCCATATGAACTATTAGAAGTGGGTTAGTTTACTGATAGTTACGCCCATAGTGAATCATTTCTCCCGTGAGAGTTGGGCATTTTCATAGCTGTGTGCAGCCCATCAGAATTGTCAGTCTGCACTGCAGCTTGCTTTGCTAATAATTAAAAATTTTAATTAGTAAAGGGTAACTTGAACTTATCTAAATTCATCCACCAAATTTGAAGGCTGAATCGAAGCCCACTACCTACAAGCCCAAGTAGCTAGACAAATAAATAAATAAAAAGCCCCACAGTTCTGATGAAGATAAATTTTGAACTCAAATCGCTTGTTTCACCCCCCTTACGACTTCAATCACCAAATCTTAACTGTCCTTACTTACCTTCACCTGAAATCGAGATTTACTGTCAATTTTTATCTCCGTACCATCTAAATGGTAAATTATTTTTTAAACTCAAAACTCTTGGACAAATATACGACAAAAAGTTAGTTCCTAGCTAGACACATGTAGCACATAAAATTGTGATTAGATGCTGTAAATCGTGAGATGGCGGATGGACTCAGGGCCGGCTTATCCACAAGGCAGTCTAGGCGGCTGCCTAGAGCCCCATTTGCGGGCGGCCCCAAACTTTTTTTATTTTTTTTATTTTTTTTTACCTATATGTGATTATGTGTCCGTGAGTTATAAACTCCCTTCTTCTTCCTCTTTCTCCTTTGCAAACAGAAAAAAAAAGACCACCGTTTAAGTTCTAAATTTCTTTTTGTCTACTACCTCGGCCAAATTTAATGAGTTTTCTTGCTTTCTATTCTTCTTCTAATCCTCTTTTGGATTGAGGTACTTTGGTTGATTTTTAGTTTTTTGTTAAAGTAATTTAGATGCTACAGAGAATGATTTTGGGTCAGAGGATTTTCCCCCTTGAAGTCGCAACCTTCTAATCTTTTAGGAGCTAACAGAAGATTAGGAGAATGTTAAATGTCCATTATTTCAGCACTATTTTCCAAAAAAATTATCGCGGCCTTCGGCCACCTTGACAATTCATGATATGCTGGTCGTACCCAAAGAAAAATCACAAGTTTTTGATACGTTATAAGGTTTGTTCTGCCAATCTTTTTTCATTGTCTATGTCCAAGAGAACGAACACATGCCATTTAAATATTGTTCGAAAGTAGACAAGAGACACAGAAAAAAGGCCCCATATTTTGTGTTCGCCTAGAGCATCCCGAAACCATAAGACGGCCCTGGATGGACTAATGGTCTAATAC
>JAJJMA010163317.1:0-12921 GCA_023529015.1 Papaver nudicaule | reverse complement strand
CTAGACATAAAATTCATAAAAAAATAGAAACCCATATCACACAATATAAACTCAAATCAGAAAAAAAATAGAAACCCATATCACAAAAACCCTAGAAACGAAATTTATTAACAAACCCTAGAAATAAAATTCATAAAAACCCCAAAATAAAACCCAAACCAGCATGACCTAAACCCCAATCATACATGCAAAACAAACAAAACTCAAAAAACAATTTGTGAAATTTGTGATTAGGGTTCGATTAACAACCAGATGAAGACTACGACTTCGATTTGTAGCACCACCACAAAGATGAACACTTTGCCTTCGATTTGTGATTAGGGTTCGATTAACAACCAGATGAAATTTTTTTCTCCCGCTCTTTTTCTTTCTCTCCCGCACTTTTCTTTCTCTCTGGTTCTGAAAATGGAAATGAGGATGAAAATGAAAGTGAAGTTGGTTATAATGTGTTGAGAAGTGTTTATGGCACACACTCTCTTCACACACTTGAAGCTAGGGGCGGAAAACAACCTATAATGATAACTACTTGGGCATAAATATCCTAAAAAGTGTGGGGAGGTGTTTTTGCCCGCACGCGTACACAACACGCGCAAAAAAATAGCAACGGCAATTCGCAACAGAAAACCTTATGTTTCGGAATTCCGCAACGGCCCAAAAATTCCGCAACGGCCCAAGCCCGTTGCTATACCGCAACGGCAGCATTACCGTTGCTACTCAGTGTTGCTATTCGCCAAATATGGTGTAGTGATTTGCCTGATATTTAAGGCAAAACTCCCGTTTCTTGGACAACAGCTCGGCATAATTTGTCACCTCTTCAGAACGACGCTTGCGTTCGAGCTCAAGCACTAATACAAATATAGTTTTTGGTCACGGTTAGCATTGTCACGGTTAAACTTAAAAACGTGTCTATATGTCGGTTTGTCTCGTACCATTGTGAATCGTGTCCATTGTCCCCTTCGTTGGACACGATTACACAAGTTGTTTCCCAGTTCCCACTAGTGTAGGTTAAGACCCCACGATCAATGTCACAGCTCCCTAAAGTTATTACTTGAAACCAACTGCAAATTTTCCTTATCTCGTTTTTATCGATCTAAATCTATTGATTTTCTGTGTTGTTTGCTCCTAGATCTGGTTGAAAAATTCTTCGAACTCAGAACAAAAAAGAGAAAAAAAAAAAAGTACTATTCTCGTCTCTCTTTCGTAACCTTCCTTCTACTCCCAGAAAATCTTTAATCTTTTTCCCATTCAAAATTTCGCAGATCTAGCACACCATCTCTACTAACACCTCTCTGCGGGTTTGTTAAAGTTCTCTTCATACTTAATTTCATTTTGCTTCAGTTGATTTTGGCTGTTCGGATTTTAATCGTTTTTTTCTTTATTGTTCTTTGTTATTTGCAGAAATGGCAGCGAGAGATTTTATTTTGAAACGTAAAAGAGATGCAAATCAACTGGTCGGATTAACTATTGTTACTCTGCAAATCGTGAGAAATTGCAGCTCTTCCGTGGTGAAACCATCCCTGTTAAGGTAATGATTTTTTGGGGTATTAGGGTTTTATGGAGTATTATTATTGTTTCAAATATGTTCATTGTTCTTGTGTTGATTGTGGAGATAATTAGGGATTTCATAGACTGATGAATTTTTTTATTAGGGTTTCAGAAATCTAGGATTTGGGAATTATTTAGCATGAGTTTATGTAGATAGGTTTCTTTGGGATCTTCAATTTTATGTTGCAGTTCTTTAATCGTTGTTGTCTAGGTAGGTTCGTTCCTCAGTAAAGGTGATGCAACTTTGATTCCCTGCTTTTTGAGTTAGTGGTTCGATGTATTAAGGACAAGTGTATCCTCTCACTAGGTGTCCTAATCTTCGATTTGAGAATAGTGAAACTGGGGTGTGTTGTATAAGTCTGACAAATGCATAGTGTTTGGTAGCAGGATCCTAGAGAGTTCTGTAGATCAGTATTAATTTTTATTGCATAATTTTTTCTAAGCGATAGCAGGATCCTAGAGAGTTCTAGAGGTAGCAGGATCCTAGTGTTTGGTCCCACCTTCCCTTTGTCTATCTAAGCGAGTTTTCTTGCATAATTTTTTCTTATTTATTTTAAGGGTATGTTCCCATTGTTCTTCTGGTGCTTTTTGTTTTTTTGATAGTTTCTGGTGCTTATTTTAGTTGGTGGTAATCTTCATTTTGCTGATTCGGTTTGTTTTTATATGCACGGTCGTAAGTTTGTAATTATTATGGACGAGGAACTGGATCTAGAAAGAGTACTCTCAGTGGTCAGAGGAGGATAACACTAGTACAATAATGGTCTTTGGTCTTTGAGTCGTGTGATTACTTTTCTCCTGCATGTCTTTGATCCACTTATGGCACTATTTCCTTTATCCGAATATGTCTGTAAAATTGGTCGCACCATGCCCAATCAATCGCGGTTGATGCAAGCTTTCTAGAATGCAAATCCATTTCCTACATGTGAATTTGTTTATTGGGATGAAGTGCTAATGTTCGTGAACTAATGCTGTAACTTCTTGATGGAACAGAAAGTTAGTTTGTCATGAAGATTTTCTCTACTTCCTAGGGACACCGTTGTTGGCTTACAAGAACAACTGTAAGGCGATGCTTACTGCTGGATGAGGTGTTGTTCAACTTATACTTGAACGCCATACAAGGATGGGTAGCCAATTTTTATCTGGTATAGTATCTCTCATCACATGATCGCTCAGTTTTGTCTTTATTGTGGCCAGTTTTACTATTAGTTGTTATTGCACGGTGTTATATCGGATATGTGATTAATAGCAGAGTTAAAATACTGCCTCAGGCTTTACGTTTCTCTTGCTTCAGCTAGACAGAACAAATTCTTCTTCAAATTCGTTAGAGTTATCCTTATTTTGTTTCTTTGAGTTTTCTTTGTTGTTACCAAGGTTGTGATCTTGAAACTGTGCTCTTCTTCACGGAAGAAATAGCAGGGGAAGATGTTGATCTCTTAATAGTAATAAACTTCGTCGTTTCTACACAGAAGTGGTCCTAATAGCGCTATTGTCGGGGAGGATAATAAGGTTATCCTCTTACTAGTTGTAGTTTTGGAATTTTGTATACATACTTTGATTTTGGCATTTTTATTTTGGTTAATTTGGTATTAAATATTAATATCTCTTAGTTTCATAGTGTCTTTGCTATGTCAGGAGTTCTGTACCATGTTGGTTTATATTATTACCGCCTAGCGATTCAGGTATGAAAGCTACTAGCTAATTTACTTCTTTTAGCTGTTTTTGGTTGAAGTCGTTTGACCCATAAAAAAATGGGTGTCAAGTTAATTCATGAATAGATGTTTCATTTTGTTTTTGGATCAATGGAGAGTCCTGTTTTATGAGCCCCCTCCTGGCACAAAGAGAAATACTGATGTTACCTTCATTAAAGGTTTCTGGTACTAAATGGAAATTATGATTGTAACCTCATTAAAGAGGTTTTACTGATGGATTTAGATGTAAAATGGTGTTTTGGTAATAATGATATTATCATATTTACTGCAAAGGTTTGAGTTTTTCATTGTTTCTTATTGGCAGAATACAACTAATCTCTCTGAATCTGGACCTCTATGAGAAACGGAACTCCAGGAATTTCTGAGAAACAGAACTCCAGTAAGATTCGCATTTTTCTTACTGTTTTACATTGTATTTCTTTTCTTTATTCTGATCAAATTTTATTGTGCTACTTGAAACAATGTCAAGAATTGTGAATTATCCTAGAATGAACATGAGATTTCAAATGAATTAAGTTGCGTTGTTATGTGATCAGGTGTTTCTACTTGGCATAGCTTGATAGTCTGCTTGTTAGAGAGCAAAATATGTTCTCTGTACAGCTGTGCTCGTTTTCTTGCTGAAAGTACCGTCCAAAACTTTCAAGTTATTTACAAGGTTGATAAGGTATAAGATTTGAATTCCACCCAGCTGCATTTACATTTGGTTTTTGATGACCCATTAAGGTTGTGTGATTGGCATTTTTTTAACTGAAACTCGTGTGAAAAGAATGGGTCGCTCATTATGCATCCCAAGATTCATTATATTTGACACTATTTTTTTCCACTGGCAAATGAATCCATGCATGGTAGATCTAAAATGGAATAGTGGTTTGATGAATTGCTTGCAAGGTTAATGACGAGAATGTAGTGCTAGCAGTGGCTTAACATACTCTCTGATGAAAAAGTATATTCATTGTTTGTCAAATTACTACGCACTTCTGCCAGTATCAAATCTTGTATTGTAACTTGACTTCCACATTTTGTTTTATTTTTCTCCTTTTGTAGCCAATCAAAATACTAGCAACAAAGTTTGGGGGAGCTTTTGCTGTCTGTGCATAGGCATATATCAGGCATCTGTGAACAAGACCTGAAGTAGACACGCAATGGAAGCTCAGTTCTTCTGAAACTTTTTTGGGGGCTGCTCTTCTTACTACTT
Organism: Papaver nudicaule; assembly: GCA_023529015.1. Taxonomy (NCBI): domain Eukaryota; kingdom Viridiplantae; phylum Streptophyta; class Magnoliopsida; order Ranunculales; family Papaveraceae; genus Papaver; species Papaver nudicaule. The sequence goes on along the minus strand of JAJJMA010163317.1, from coordinate 8,472 downwards.
ATTGATTGTACTGACATGTCCTTGTTATCAACTCAAATAGAACCCATATCAAGAAACATGTCCACTATGTTGATTTTTTCAATGCCATGTTTGGTAGTTACATTCAGATTATTTGTTACTGCTTCATTTATATCATTTCTTTTAAGGCATGGACTCCATGGAGATGTTTATGACTAAAAACTATGCCTAACATGACTGAAAGTTTGAACAATTGAATATATGAGACTCGTGATCCACATGGAAATTGGTCAAGGTGTAATATAAAAATTGGTGCCTACTGAACAAATTTGGTCACAGGATTATTCAGTATTCCGTGACTAATGAGCCTAATCGTCACGGTGTACAGTAAAAAACCGTGACCAATGTGTTGTCACGGGGATTAAACCAAATTGCCACGGAAATTACCGTGACCAAATGGTACACTTTTCGCCTCGCTGCTTTTGGTCACGTTTTCTGAAAACTGAAAAACCGTGACCATAGACCATTGGTCACGATAAATTACCGTGGCGAAAAGCCATTTTTGTACTGGTGAAGTTCTCGAGAAAATCTAGCCGAATCAGCAGAGCGGCGTTGGCGTTCTTCGGATAGTTCTCGAGTCAACTGCCTAACCCTACTTTCAGCCTCCAACTTCCTTTCGGATTCGGTCACCAGCTGACTTGAGGCATCGTCCCTCGCTGCCTCGGCATCAATAACCTGCTTCGTCAAATTAGCTTCGATGCCTGAAAACACGAAACACAAAACATAAGAATAATAGGACGACAAAACTCAACCAAGGATGCGAAGAAAGCAAAAAGAATTTGGGGTTAGCTCCCTACTTTCTTTAAAAACCATATATTCAGCAACCTGGTGCTGATTAGTAAAGCGGGGCACCGAAGCATTCTTCCTAACATCCTCAGAAGCAATGGCCCCACTCTTGGCTAATTCTATTCGGTACTCATCAACAAGAGCAGCAGTCTGGACATTCGACTTGTTTGCCAAAGCAAGTTTTCGGCATATATCGTTACAACTCCCTTTTAAAAGATCATTTTCAGTAACCAAGTCCTTATTAACATTCTTCTGTGTAGACAGCTGCACCTTCAAATCTCTGATGTTCTCTTCTAACCTTTCAATTAGAACCCTACCAGAGGAATGGACCAACCTCTCCGAGCAAGCTGCGTCCCGCTCCTGTGTCAGTCGAGTCACATCCAGTTGGAATAAATGATTCTCTCGGGACAACAACGCGTTTTTATTTCTAATCTCCTCGAGGAGGCGCTCGGCTTGATATCCTCTTTTCTCTCTTCTACAAAAAGACTTTCGGCTTCTTGTCTTCTCGCTCTATAGTAATTCACATCCTCTAAAGCCCTGTCCCTTTCTGCCAGTAACCTAATACTGTCACTCCGATAGCCCTCGCTACTTGAGGTGATCGGAGACGATTGTCGACCATCTCGAAGACGATCAATGGCCAATCTGGCCTCTTGAAGTTTTCTTTCGAGCTCTTCCAGCTCGCCTTTTCAAAAAGCAAGCAGCAAATCTGTTCTTAGCAACACTGCAAAACAGATGTACCCAAAAACAACAAAAGAATCAAGGGACTTACATATCGATTGTTTCCTCGCCTCAGCACCACGAACTTTCTCCCCAGCCAGCTCCTCTTGCATACGATAAAACTCTCGCTCATGATATTCGGCCTCACCAGCCTGATCAAAGTTATGAGCCAGGAGACCAGAGGCATGGTAATCGCCCTGGCAAAAGGCAGCAAAGACTAAGTAAACAGAACAACCCGGCGGCATCGGCATGGGCAATAAAAGCACAACTCACCGCTTGGAGAATTGACAAACTCTCTTCATAGGACAAGGGAGGATGGCGAAGTTCATAGTCAGCTCTGGGATAGTCACCACCAAAGAGATCACCTAGCTTCTTGCAGAAATCCGGATCTAAAGGCTGCCCTAAGGGATCCGAGGCATGGGCTTCAAAACGAGTGAAACCTCGGCAGTAAAATCGCTAGGGTTATAATTTTCAAACAAGACCTCTCTAAACCTCTCAGCAGTATAAGACTGCCTATATTTACAAGCATAACTCGGAGCAGGTGGAAACGGGCGACGAGTTTCTTGGAAGAATCCATCTTTACGTACGAACTATCCTCTCGGGGAACAAGGAGGTCCACTGGCGTAACAATTTCCTCTGATGAGAGAATGGAAGGATCACCAATAACATTCGTGGAAGTTATCATCGCTGAGTCAGAGGCACTAAACGCAACCTTCGGCGTGGAAGAAGTTGAAAAAACAAAGTCTGAAGTAGCACCAGTCCTCGCAGTCGTAGGAACTACTATAGCCGAGGCAGTGGCACCATTGGTAGCAGACGAGGTAATCCGAGGACTCGAGGCATACACCTCCTTGATAACCATTTCGGTCACCTTCGAAGCCGATATTTCCTTACCAGCACTCGTAGTCTCCTTCGGAGGTACTATAGCAGCCTGGCGACAACCAGTTTGAACCCTTTTCAGAATTATTTGCAAAACAGATTTTTTCAGCGGCCGTGAAGCCCCGGGATTTCCCCCATAGTTAAAATTCATCAGACCACGACTGAGGCTTAAGGCACCTAAAGGCTGTCCCTGCAGATAAGGATCCGTCTTTCTCAGGAAACAAACAGAGGCAAGTATGAATACTTCAGAAAGGAACAAAAAGAAAGTATTTGTTACCTGCTGCATAGTCTCCTCATCAGACCGAGGACGCTTTAGGCTGCCCGAGGGCTCCGAGATGACATCCTTGCCCTTTCCCGAAAATGAGCGAGATAACCTTTTATCCTCGTTAGAAAAATGAATGGAAAACAAGTGTCGAGTCTCGAACTCATGACCTACCTCGAACTCAGTCCGAACAAGGAACCGGCCAGAGTCCTTCCAGCCTCGGAGTATGGGACCTTTGAGGAGTACAGGTTCCGAGTACCAGTCTTCGTCCATATTTCAAAGACTCGGGGAGAATGTTTCTGCTGCCTTCGACAGTCCGAAAGCTAACCCCCCAAGGAGCCATCTCGTTGTCTAGGGTTAAAAAAGGCTCGTAGTGTTTAAAGAAGTTCTTGGCAGTAAAATAATACTTCGCCGTGGATCCGGGAAGGGAATTATTCTCATACTGAAGAACCCACTGATTGATAAGAAAGATAGAGATGCAAGTGAGTTGCATCACACCTCGAGGTTTAGGAAGAGAGCAAAGGATCTGAAGAAACAAAGGATTCGAAGGCTTATAAAGGGGAAGAATCAACCCTGCAGACATTTGATGGAACGTCACCAAGAGTGTGTCCTCGCTGCATTGATATTTCTCGATCAGTTCTGGAGTCAATCTGGGAGAATCAACAGACTCAAGCTGAAAGCCCCTTTCGTTAAAATCCATACCATTTAGCCTTAAAGAAAGAGCTTCAATCATAGAAAGAGTCGACATAGAAAGGAAGAAGTTGACAGGAAAAAGTAATATCGTCGGCGGACGGAAGTAGCAGAGGCAACTCAAAAATAGAAAAAAGGAAGGGAATATCCCAAAGAAATTAACTTTATGAAAGAAAAGGCTGATTAAAACAATGGGTCAGGAAGAAAAGAGCAGATGGAACGCCTGATGTGAAGATACAAGTTGAAGAAAGTTTCACGGAAGAAGACCGTCGGCGCCAAGAAAGATGAAAATGAAAGGTCAAAAGAAATTTTTAGAGGGAGAAATGAAACTTAAATAGTGAGAGAAATCGACGCTACCAGTTTGAAGATGGAAAGCCCCAAGCTTAGGAGAACGTGTCGCAAAAATCGCACCTGGCAAGTAGTGGGAATGCTTAACAAGGAGGTGGCAAAAGGAAAAAATTTCTCTCCTCGCATCACCGATACAAGGAAAGAAAAGAGGCAAACTGTAGAGGGTAAAACCCCTCGGGACACGTGTCTCGCATCCAGGAAGCCTAACCATGACAAGGGGACCGGCAGCGAAGCCTCGGACTAGATCAGAGGAAGAAAAGCCATAAGAAGACGAAGTAAAGACCCGGAAGGAAAGGATTCAGACCACGCCAAAAGACCGAAGCACCAGAATTAACCTCGGAGCGCCACCGAATAAACCTCCTTACTCGACAAGGACTGACACCCCCACGATTGAGTCTCTTGTCTTTATTAGCTGTAAACCACCCAAGCTCGGCCTATATAAGGCGAGCATGGAAAACATTGTAGGGGTTGGATTCTTTCTGGGTAGAACCTAAGCGACAAGAGTGGGATTAGGTCTGTATCTCCTCTGGTTCCTTAGAGTTATATTCCGTGTAATCACAACATTGAAATACATACAAATCTTTATACACATTAGCCTTTGCTTTATACATTTAGTCTTGAATTATTGTTGCTCTGTTATCTTCGGTATCGTTCTTATGGACCTCGCACCATTGAATCTCGTTTAAAGTTACTGTATGTATGAGTAGATCTGATGGATAGGGTACCTTATGAGCCTATGCAGATTTTCTACTCGTACAATCGGTGTCAAGTTCTCTGATACGGATAAGTAAATGATGTTGTTATGTTCTTTACCTCAATCATATGAGACCTTTGTTGATTACTTGTTAAATGGGAAAACTGAAGGTGACAATAAATTAGTTTTCGATGATGTGGTTTCTGCTTTACAAGCAAAAGCTTTAAGGCAACAAGTATGTGATGATGAAGTTCATGCTGAAGGTCTGTTTGTTGAGAGGGGGAAGAATGGAACAAGAAGTTTAAGTCTAAGAACCATTCAAAGAAGAGTGGCATTCATGGGTGTTATTACTGTCATAAGCCTGATTACTTTAAGGTTGATTGTCCTAGGCTTAAAGGCTAAGGATGGTAAGTATAAGAAGTCAGATTCAGTGAAGGTTATTGCTTCGGTGGAAGAAGGAAGTGATAGTTTGGATGAGCCAATGTGTGGCTTTGATCAGGAGGTGCTAGCTGTTACATCAAAAAGTTATCTCAATGATGGTTGGATGCTTGATTCTGGAGCTTCGTATCACATGTGTTCCACAAGGGAATGTTTCACCACTTAAGGGGAGGTGAATGCTGGTACTGTTATGATGGGTAATTCAAATACCTGTAAAACAGTTGGGGTTGGTACTATCCAGGTTCTTTCGAATGGTGTTACTACTACACTGTCAGAGGCTAGACATGTGCTTGATTTAAGGAGGAATTGGATTTCGTTGGGTATACTTGAATCTCTTGAATACAAGTATGTTGCTGAGTATGGTTTCTTAAAAGTATACTATGATGGTAGTTTGAGGATTACTGGTGCAAGGCATGGGAATCTGTATTTCCTTCAAGGAGATATAGTTTCTGGTGGAACTATGGTATCTGAATCTGTAGATGAGAAACAATTGAAGTCAATACGGTTATGGCATATGCGACTTGGGCATATGAGTGAGAATGGCATGTTAGTGTTGAGTAGTAAAGGCTTGCTAGGATGTGAGAAGATTTGCAAGTTTGACTTTTGTGAGCATTGTATCTTTGGGAAGCAATGCAGAAGTAGTTTTGGTACCTCTGTACACCACACATAGGGTATGTTAGATTACATCCATTCGGATGTCTGGGGTCCTTCTCGTACAGTTTCTAAGGGAGGGAACAGGTGGTTTGTGACCTTTATAGATGACTTCTCTCGGAGAGTTTGGCTTTACACCATGAAGCATAAGAATGAAGTCACTGAGTTGTTTAAGAAGTGGAAAACCATGGTTGAGAAACAGATTGGTCGTGTGGTTAAGAAGATACGTTCTGATAGTGGAGTAGGTACGCCGAACCACGTTAAATCCCTGTGTTCTTGCTTTGTTTATTCTTCGTTGTGTGTTTGCATTTTTATCTTTAGTTCTACTTAATCCAAAGGACAAGTTCTTGGTGTGATTACTGCTGTAATCCCAACAAATGGTGCGGTGAGCGTGGGCACTTCACACAACTCCTTTAACGGAACTGTTAGAGTTGTCGAAGTTTCTAGAGTATTCTAGGCTTAGTATGTCTGCCCGCCTCGTCTGGCATCCTCGTCTGCCAGCTTCGTCTGACATCCTTGTCTGCCAGCCTCGTCTGCCAGTCTTCGTCCGGCATCCTCGTCTGCCAGCCTCGTCTGGCAAGTTTCCTAATATGGCTAGGAGTTTGAGTTGTACACGGTAGTGTAACTTAGGAACCAAAGATGCGATATCTTTGGTAAGTCCACCGCCTAAGTACCTTGGCATTCAAGTTATGTAAGCCTATATATAGGCATCGTGTTAAGCATGTTAAACAGACAATCGGGTGATAGACCTTCTGGTTATTACAGAGAGAGTTAGGTGTTGGTGTCTCTTGTAATTGGTTCTATCAATAAGAGTTGATCGTTGCTGTTTGTGGAGTAGGTACGTCGAACCACGTTAAATCCATGTGTTCTTGCTTTGTTTATTCTTCGTTGTGTGTTTGCATCTTTGTCTTTAGTTCTACTTAATCCAAAGGACAAGTTCTTGGTGTGATTACTGCTGTAATCCCAACAAGTGGTGCGGTGAGCGTGAAGAGGATTATTGTTGGAAGTAAAGATGTTTGGCTCTACATCTGGTGGAGGTTTTTCGAAGGTGCATGGATTTGATATTATCAAGTTCAATGGGAAGAATAATTTCACATCGTGGCAAACTGATGTTAAGGATATTCTTATTAGCATGAAACAGGTTAAGGTGCTTAAGGACAAGCCAACGCCGTTACCAACTGGTGTGACATATGAGAAGTGGCTTGAACTTGATTTGGAGGCATGTTCAACTATTCGGCTGTGTTTGTCGAGGGAGATTACTCACAACTTTGCTGGTGAGACTTCGGCAAAGACGTTTTGGGAAAAATTGGAGAAGCTCTACTTGAAGAAGGACTTAACTTCAGAACTTTACTTGAAGCGCAGACTTTATGCCTTTAGGATGACTTCAGGTAAGTTGTTGGTTGATCATATTAATAAGTTTAATAAGATTATTTCAGATTTGGCTGATATCGGTGTCAAGTTCTCTGATACGGATAGTTGTTATGTTATTTACCTCAATCGTATGAGACCTTTGTTGATTACTTGTTGAATGGGAAAACTGAAGGTGACAATAAATTAGTTTTCGATGATGTGGTTTCTGATTTACAAACAAAAGCTTTAAGGCAACAAGTATGTGATGATGAAGTTCATCCTGAAGGTCTGTTTGTTGAGAGGGGGAAGAATGGTAACAAGAGTTTAAGTCTAAGAACCAGTCAAAGAAGAATGGCAGTGATGGGTGTTATTACTGTCATAAGCCTGATTACTTGAAGGTTGATTGTCCTAGGCTAAAGGCTAAGGATGGTAAGTATAAGAAGTCAGATTCAGTGAAGGTTATTGCTTCGGTGGAAGAAGGAAGTGATAGTTTGGATGAGCCAATGTGTGGCATTGATCAGGAGGTGCTAGTTGTTACATCAAAGAGTTATCTCAATGATGGTTGGATGCTTGATTCTGGAGCTTCGTATCACATGTGTTCCACAAGGGAATGTTTCACCACTTAAGGGGAGGTGAATGCTGGTACTGTTATGATGGGTAATTCAAATACCTGCAAAACAGTTGGGGTTGGTACTATCCAGGTTCTTTCGAATGGTGTTACTACTACACTGAAAGAGGCTAGACATGTGCTTGATTTAAGGAGGAATTTGATTTCGTTGGGTATACTTGAATCTCTTGGATACAAGTATGTTGCTGAGTATGGTTTCTTAAAAGTATACTATGATGGCAGTTTGAGGATTACTGGTGCAAGGCATGGGAATCTGTATTTCCTTCAAGGAGATATAGTTTCTGGTGGAACTATGGTTTCTGAATCTGTAGATGAGAAACAATTGAAGTCAATACGGTTATAGCATATGCGACTTGGGCATATGAGTGAGAAAGGCATGTTAGTGTTGAGTAGTAAAGGCTTGCTAGGAAGTAAGAAGATTTGCAAGCTTGACTTTTGTGAGCATGGTATCTTTGGGAAGCAATGCAGAAGTAGTTTTGGTACCTCTGTACACCACACACAGGGTATGTTAGATTACATCCATTCGGATGTCTGGGGTCCTTCTCGTACAGTTTCTAAGGGAGGGAACAGGTGGTTTGTGACCTTTATAGATGACTTCTCTCGGAGAGTTTGGCTTTACACCATGAAGCATAAGTATGAAGTCACTGAGTTGTTTAAGAAGTGGAAGACCATGGTTGAGAAACAGATTGGTCGTGTGGTTAAGAAGATACGTTCTGATAATTTAGGAGAGTACACCGAAGAACCATTAAAGGAGTTTTGTGAAGAACAAGGTATCGTTAGGCACTTCACAGTTAAAGGTACACCACAACAGAATGAAGTAGCTGAGCGAATGAATCGCACACTACTTGAGAGAGCACGGTGCATGTTGTCAAACGCAGGTTTGAACAAAGCTTGGTGGGCTGAAGCAGTTACGACGACGTGCTATTTAGTGAACAGATCACCTTCAACAACTATTCAGTGCAAGACACCTTTGGAGGTTTGGACTGGTAATCCAGTCAATTACTCTAATCTGAG
>JAJJMA010163297.1:0-11157 GCA_023529015.1 Papaver nudicaule | reverse complement strand
CATGGGGAAACCTTAGGAGTAGGACAACATAGTCATAACATTACTACTCATAGTCACAACATAGTTATACCCTTCATGTTCTAAAGGAAAGACAACATTGTATGCTGCTATTAGACTCAATAACATAAAGACCCAATATGGGTTTTCTGACAATGGTACTACTGCTCTCTTAGAATTGATGAAAGAGTTGCTTCCTGATGATAACACTCAGATTCAGGTGGATGTATCCGTTTGAGAGGTAAATGCCATCCTTTTCTCTTTTTAGTTTCTATTTTCTTTATTTGGACTTGTACTGAACCCTTGGCTTACTGAGTTTTGTAGGTTAATGAAAACTTTCAAGAATTTGGTGCGTAACAGAAGGTACATTGATGGCTGCATTGCAAGAGGGTATACATTACGCGAAGCTAGCTTATACTGTATGGAGGACCTGTCAAAAGATGGTGACGGTACTCATAAACATAGTCGACAGGCCTTTCTGGATGACGACAATGAGTTTGCAGATGAGATGCCGTTGAGTAAAGGTAAAACAGTTACTTTAACTGATGTACAGTTTGAACAAGTGCGCAAATGGATTTTTTCCAAGTATGTGGGATTAGACGAATGGGAAAGGTATTCTTCTTCATTACTTTCTCATGTTTAATGTTATGGCATTATATACATTTTTGTAATTCTGAAAGCATTTAACGTTCTAACACAATGAGTTGGTGGATGTCATTGTAGGAAGTATGCTGCTTATGTTGACAGCTCCAAAGATGATACCGTAAAGAGATTTTATATATGGTTACGCGACGAGGTATAAGCTTAAAAGTTGTTTATAAAGTTGTTCCAAATAGTTTAACCCAGTTATTGAAGTTGTTCGAGAGATTATTGAGTTGAATTATGTGGATTTTGAAGAAACGGTTTTTTATTTTGATTGGGTCAAAGTTCAAGATAGAAGTCATGGGTACAAAATTGATCCTAGCTCAAAGGTGATAAAGGTCAACTTGTCTAAGTTGAGAAGCAGAGATACATTGCACGATGAGCCTTTTATTCTTGCCTCTGAAGCGTCGCAAGTGTTTTGCGCACCAGATGTTTCTGACATTGGATGGTCTGTGGTAATGCATTCTGCGCAAAGACTAACTACAGCAGTAGATGATTTTGAGGTTCCAACTGTTTACCAGTCAACTTTTACTGACAATGAGACTCTGGAAAATCTTATTGCTGTAGCTGAGGTAGCTTGAGGTAATGTCTCCTGCCTCTCTATTATCTTTCTGTTGTTTCCTTTTTCTGGTTCTTTTTGCAGTTACCTAACCTTCAATTTTTTAACTGTAGTTGGTAGAAGATTGACAAAGGAAATCTTATGGGAAGGTACCTACTATCAGGCCGAAGAGTATTACAGAACCAGGTACTGAAACTAGCTAGGTCTTATAGAACAAGAACACTAAGTAAACTTGAAATATTGTCTGAAACTAGCTAGGTTTCGTTATTATAAGTTCTGTTTTTTTGGCTAAGTGTAGCACCAAGTAAACTTGAAATATTGTCTAAGTATGGAATATTGTCTAAGTATGAAATATTGTCTAAGTATGAATGAAATTTTGGTATTGAATATCTTTGAATGAATGCAATTGATTCTATGAATGTATGATTCTGTGAATGTATGATTGGGGAATTGGGGAACTGTAGGTGCAGGGGAATGGGGGAATTGCAGGGGTATGATTGCCTGCAATTCCAGGGCTACCAGGAAAATCTGTTTTTTTTTTTTTTTCTGTTAAAACTTTAGCAACGGTATTTTACCGTTTCTATTTTCAGGGAAAGTTGGTCTACGTTGACCTGGTCAAGGTTTAGCAACGGAGAAATTGCGTTGCTATAAAAAGGAAGTCGGTCTTCCTTGACCTGGTCAAGATTTAGCAACGGAACAATTTACGTTGCTAAAATTTCCCCGGCAAAGGGAAGTCGGTCTTCGTTGACCTGGTCAAGGTTTAGAAACGGTAATTTGGCCGTTGCCGGCTAAAATAAGAAACGGAAGCTGAGCCGTTGCTGGAAAATATCCGAAACGGAGCAAAGGCCGTTGCTTACTGAAATCAGAAACGGACGATTGGCCGTTGCGGGAAAAATTAAGCAACGGAAAAAGGGCCGTTGCGGGCAAAATCTAGCAACGGCTGAACTGGTCCGTTGCTAGTACCGTTGCTACCCATGAGACGCAACGGCAACATTACCGTTGCTAAAATTCGTCACACCATGAATCGCAACGGCCGACCCCCGTTTCTAACACTTTTCGCAACAGATGAGCACCGTTGCTACCCCCCAAATATGGTGTAGTGCAATACCGCTTAAGTAATGCTAAAGAAGACTTCATCCACTAGCAGATTTCTTCAACAAACAAGCAATCTTCAGCATTCAAGAAATTCGTTCATCAAGAAATTCAAGAAATTGGAAAGTCTAAACTTAAAGATTTGGAAGCCAAGATTTGATTGAAGTACTCATCAGGGGGAGCGTCATCATCAAAGACGCATTTACAGGACTTAACGTGTTGTACTCTTTTTCCTTCGTCAAGGTTTTGTCCCACTGGGTTTTCCTTGTCAAGGTTTTAACGAGGCAACATATGCGTATCAAACACTGTTTCACATATCTCAGGTTTTTACTCTTTTGAGTTTTTCCTGACAGTTCATTGTGACTTAGACACAATGGTCATCAGGGGGAGTGTTATAAACGTGTTATGTAAGGATAATAATTAGGGTAAATCTTAGGTTTAGCGTTTATTTACTAAGATGCCCTCGTGTCTAACTCTATATAAATAGAGGCTAACATTGTATTATACATATTTTAATGAGAATTTTTCTCCTTCTCCCTCTCTATTTTCCTGTCTCTCTCTATTTCATACTATCTATAAGAATATTTTCAAACGGTCCAAAGATATTCTTAGATAGAGGTTTTACTGTATTTGAGAATTTGACGTTTCTTTTGCAATCATCGTGACCTAACTCCGGCAACGGCTAGCCACATCAGACGAGTCAAGACAACACGTACTCATAGACTCATAGTCATAGTTGGATAAATCTTTGGGAGACAAACTTATCCCTCCTTTATTTGAAAATGACAATTTGCTCCACTTGAATTTATTAAGTAACTAGTCTATTTGGCACGCGCAAAAGCGCGTGCTAAAACGCCCAGGAAAAGATTGGATGTCAAAAGAGTCTAGAAGATTCCTGAGATTTTATTTATGTATCTACTTCAGTATAATTACTATTATACCCTCAATTATTTTGACAAATTATGCACTTATTTATATGGTATAGGGGTATTATGGTCCTAAAATTTTACAGCTTCACTAAGGCCTCTTGGCTTTATATAATAGAATAGATGATAAAAGACAACGTGCGTATTTTTATCCAAAAAAAAACAACTGGACCAGCTAAGACCAATTATATACCGTCAGATATTGGATTAACAGTCAGCCCCCGCTCACAGTACTCCTAAAAGTATCTTCCGAATGGATCAAATCATGCTAAAAGCATCTCCGAAATCGCCATTTTTCGATACGGTCTCCTTACATTATCCAAAACATCCCCAAAATGTTGCGGAAATACAATCCCACTAGTCATAAAAGCATTAGCTGCTAAAAGAAAAAGATTAACGGGATTTTTTAATCCAAAAATGACTTAAAATGGAGAAAATGAACCCTGCCGTAACCAATTTTCCATTTTACACTTCATACACAAATTTAGTGGCAGAGATACTAGTGCTCTCTTTGCAATCAAAGGATGATTGCTTTATTTTCACTAGTACGTCTGGCACGCACTGCGTGCGTGCGTTTAACATGCTTACCTTTAAAGGGTAGTATGGTATTTTGGACTTTGTTTTCTCCTGGGAAAAAAAAAACCTAAAACTAACATCTTGACCCACACAACGCCACAAACCTCACTCACTCACTCCAACTCTCTTTCTTTCATTTTTACTACTTGCAGCCTGCCTCCTCTTTCGTTTCCATGGCTGCCGGCCTGTGCCACACTCTTCCACCACCACCTTTCCATTTTCATGATCTCCAACTCATATTAATTAATACCAACCACGACGGTAACAATTTTTCCTCCTTTGTTTTACATAACTTCCTCTCTTATAAAACCAAAGAAACCCAAAAAAAAAGAAATTAACCCAAACCTCAAAGTCATATAGATCTCCAAAAAAACCTATTTATTCAAAAATCAAATAAACTCGTTGTCGATCGGCAAGAATTGGTCTGATGATTTCATATTCAGGTTATCTTTGGTTGCAATGATTTTGTTTACTATGATTTCGTCTTTCATACATGGTTGGTCTCACCATCATCGACACCACCACCGTCTATAACTATGCTCGCAGTGGAAGGAGTAGATGGTCCTGGTGATTCTAGAAGAAGAGAGAAGATTGGTGTAATTGTAAACTAAGTTACTATTATGCCCCTATTATGATTTATGCAAATGTATATGTAAACTATATAGCCAGGGGTAAAATGATAATAAGTTAATTTGTAAGGTCAATTACTTTTATGCCCTCACTGATTTATGTGGAGTGTGTATGTAAAATATAATAGCAGGGGTATAATCGTCCAAAAAATTTACAGCCTCACTAAGGGGGTGTTGGCTTTATATAATAGAATAGATTTTGTCGTCACTAAACTGCACTAGTTATTAGCACAAAAGCGGGATGGCTAGACGCAACAACGAAAGCCTTCAACTTCCCCAAAAAGAGGTGATATGGTGGTGAGTGAAAACAGTAGGCAGATAATGAATGACGCCAAGTGATTGAATGGAAGTGTCTGCAAACTTATCAAAAATAGTAGGACAAGGAGTACGGAATATACGAGCTGACAGAAACACATTACTACAACTAAACACCAAAATAAAAGAGAGCTGAACCCGACACGTCACCGATGACATAATCGAGAAAACGATTACATCCACCTAATCCTGAACCACGCGCATCTTATCCAAAAAAAACACCACCAAATCATCCAACGTGTCAACCAATCAATTAGACAAACCAGGACCATCTCACACGTGATACCGCAAAACCAGGAACCACAACTTCCAGATAGGATGTATTTTTGGAACCGTCCGATCTGTATCTACAACACCAATCCCACGTGTGAAAGTTAGTACCTCGACACGTGTCACCAGCTTTCTGTAATGTTGAGTAGATGGATAAGCGCGTGATGCACAGCTGTCATGTTAGGGTTGTAAAATTAGTCGGCTCCTTCGCCGACCTTATCCTATTTCTACTTTTTCCTTTCCGAAAAGAAAAATGACGAAATTAATTTTCATTTTAATGCCTTTTTTATTTTTATTTTCCTGATTTTATTTTTATTTTGTTCCCCTGAATATTCAAATGGTGGTGTTGGGCTGTAATTGTACCGGTGGAGAGAAAAAAAGAAAGTTATTTTAATAAGGGAGGGACGACCAAACAAAGAAACAAACAAACCCTAACTGTTATCGTTCTTCAAACCTAAAAATAAAAACCCTAGAATTTATTGGGAGGATTTTTATTGCTAATCTGAATCCAGATCTAAAATAATAATCCAGAGAGACGAAACAAGGTTAGCTTATTATTATTATCAAAGAAAGATTATTTTTCCTTGAATTTGTTTTACTTTACTTGTAAAAATATTGTTGATTGATCATTGAATTTAGGGCGTTTTCTTATGTTTTGATTATGGATTCTTGATATTGGGTTGGTTTTGGTTTGATTGATTTGATACTGATTACAAGAAAAAGGAAGGATTTTTTGTTGTTTCGGGTTTGGATCTGATTTAAAAATGTTGTCGAGATCGTATACAAATCTGTTAGATCTAGCGTCGGGTAATTTCCCGGCAATGAGTCGGGAAAGGAAGAGACTACCAAGAGTGATGACAGTACCAGGTATTATATCTGAGCTTGATGATGATCAAGCTAATAGTGTAACATCTGATGTACCATCATCTGTTATGCAAGATCGGATGATTATTGTTGCTAATCAACTGCCTGTCAAGGCGAAAAGGAGGCCAGATAATAAAGGTTGGAGTTTTAGTTGGGATGAAGATTCATTACTACTTCAGCTTAAAGATGGTTTACCTGATGAAATGGAAGTCCTTTATGTTGGATCATTGAAAGTTGATGTCGATGTAAATGAACAAGACGATGTATCGCAGATTCTATTGGAGAGATTTAAATGTGTACCTGCTTTTTTACCACCAGATATATTAGCTAAATTCTATCATGGGTTTTGTAAATTGCATCTCTGGCCGCTTTTCCATTACATGTTGCCGCTGTCTGCTGATCATGGGGGTAGGTTCGATAGATCTTTATGGGAAGCGTATGTATCAGCTAATAAGTTGTTCTCGCAGAAAGTCATTGAAGTCATAAACCCAGAAGATGATTTTGTTTGGATCCATGATTATCATCTTATGGTGTTACCTACATTCTTGAGAAGGCGTTTTAATCGATTGAGAATGGGTTTCTTCTTGCACAGTCCGTTTCCGTCGTCTGAGATCTATAGAACACTCCCCGTTAGAGAAGAGATTCTAAAGGCGCTTTTGTGTTCCGACTTGATTGGTTTTCATACTTTTGATTATGCTAGGCATTTTCTTTCTTGTTGTAGTAGGATGTTGGGTTTGGAGTATCAGTCAAAGAGGGGTTATATCGGGTTAGAATACTATGGAAGGATGGTGGGAATTAAGATCATGCCTGTTGGGGTTCATATGCGTCAAATTGAGAATGTGTTGAATTTGGCGGATAAAGAGTGGAGGGTATCAGAACTTAGACAACAATTTGAGGGGAAGACTGTATTGCTTGGAGTTGATGATATGGATATATTCAAAGGGATTAATTTGAAGTTACTGGCCATGGAACAGATGCTAAAGCAGCACCCTACATGGCAAGGAAGGGCTGTACTGATTCAGATTTGTAATCCCGCGAGGGGCAAAGGAAGAGACCTTGATATAATACAAGCAGAAATAAAGGCAACTTCCAAGAGGATCAATGAAGAATATGGGAGGGCTGGTTATGATCCTATTGTGCTCATTGATAAACCAGTGAACATCAGCGAACGAATTGCTTATTACACTATTGCTGAATGTGTTGTTGTCACTGCTGTGAGGGATGGGATGAACCTTATCCCATACGAGTACATTGTGTGCAGACAAGGAATATCGAAACCAGAATCTGATTCAAATTCCAGCGGGCCAAAAAAGAGTATGTTAGTGGTGTCTGAGTTCATTGGATGTTCTCCCTCACTTAGTGGTGCAATCCGTGTCAACCCATGGAACATTGAAACCACTGGTGAGGCTATGAACGAAGCAATTTCATTGGCTGAAGCAGAGAAGCAGATGCGACATGAAAAGCACTACAGATATGTCAGCACTCATGATGTTGGTTACTGGTCGCGGAGCTTCTTGCAGGATTTGGAAAGAACTTGCAGAGATCATTTTAAGAGAAGGTGTTGGGGAATTGGTTTGAGCTTTGGTTTCAGAGTTGTAGCTCTTGATCCTAATTTCAGAAAACTTTCTATAGACACAATTGTATCATCTTATGCTCGAGCCAAGAGTAGGGCTATATTGTTAGACTATGATGGCACTGTGATGCCTCAAACCTCCATTAACAAGAGTCCAAGCGAAGAAGTCATGTCATTACTTAGCACGCTCTGTGGTGACGAGAGAAACTGCGTTTTTATTGTTAGTGGAAGAGGGAAAGACAGCTTAGGCAAATGGTTTTCCCCATGTGAGAAGCTTGGACTTGCAGCAGAACATGGTTACTTCTTGAGGTACATTCTGGTTAATTTTTGATTCATGTTTAACTATTCCCATACTTTCAGAATAAAATTTCATTGACAACTGTATTGACAATTATATTAAAATGAATGATTTTCAGGTGGTCAGCAGACGAAGAATGGGAGACTTGTGGACAGAGTACAGATTTTGGGTGGATACAGATGGCTGAGCCTGTAATGAAATTGTATACAGAAACTACTGATGGTTCATCTATTGAGACCAAGGAAAGTGCCTTGGTGTGGCACCATCGTGATGCAGACCCAGGCTTTGGATCCAGCCAAGCAAAGGAGATGTTAGACCATTTGGAGAGTGTACTAGCTAATGAACCCGTAGCGGTGAAGCGTGGTCAATTTATAGTAGAAGTGAAGCCTCAGGTATGCCTCTGATATTTTATATACGTTCATTCTCTCGCGCATTATGGTTTTTTTCGGTTTTCCCTGAAAGGTATAATTGTGGACGTGTTCTTATTGAATTACAACTACTTTGGTTGTTCAGTTTAAATTTCTTTGGAAATGTTAGCTGTAACTTTGTAGTTATTGGCAGATTAGTCTGTATTCTGTTATTCATTGCTGTCTAGATTGTTGTTCCCAACTCTGAACCCCTTCTCCATTTAGGATTTTAGTCATTTGAATCTTGACCTTATTTTTTACCATAGTGTGCTTTTATTTTTGGAAGTCCCAGCACTAGATTCCTTTTACTAGGACAATGACATGTCACTGTGTGCGTGTAGTGAGACATGTTCTTCGATATAGTTAGGGCCTTATGGGGGGTATGAATTGGAATTAGTGATACTCAACAACAAGATATTACCTTAAGTAGTAATGCACAAGAACAAATAATTTTTCCGTTGCATCATGCTTTGGATGTATTGCTGCTCATTTTTAGTTGTTAATAATCTCTGAATATGTTTGCTGGTGCTGTGTTTTCTTAGGGTGTCAGCAAAGGTCTAGTTGCAGAAAAGATCTTCACCAAAATGGCTGAGAGTCAACGAAAGGCTGATTTTGTACTGTGCATTGGAGATGACAGGTCAGACGAGGATATGTTTGAAATCATTGGGCATTCTTCGTCAAAGGGTATAATCTCCTCCAATACAGCAGTCTATGCGTGTACAGTAGGGCAGAAGCCAAGTAAGGCCAAGTATTATTTGGATGACACATCTGAGGTTATAATGATGCTTGAAGGTCTTGCTGAAGCCTCTGATCCATCAGTTTCACCCTAAAACTGGAGGATCCAGAAGCTTCCATTAAAATCTTCTGTCTGGTCTTTTTTTTTTAGGATGTACCAACCCATAGGAAAAATTGGTTTTTTTTTTTTAATCTCATATGGATTTTGACACCCCAAGCAAATTGGTATCACCATTAGCATCTACCAAAAAAAAAGGTTAATGTAGCTAACCACGTCAAAGGTGGTTTGGCTGTGGGCTAAACAGAATGTATTACCTATCGTGCTTGTCTGTCGATTAAAAAAGAAACCAAACCATTAAAATCTACCAATGTCCAAACCATTAAAATCACTTATTTTCATTAGAATGAGTACTCGGTAAGTTTTCTTATTTCTTATTCATTTGAGTGCGTCTTTGTACACACTTGTTAACAATGGTGATAGGTGCAGTGCGCCTTCCTCGCCCCTTGCACGCACTTTGCTATTATCTCAAACGGATGCGTATCTCGTTCTTGTAATAATAAGAATCAAAGGGTTGATTCAAAGACTTTTGTTGAAATGAAGGGATTTTTTCTTTTAACGAATTTCAGATTCTTGTTCTGTTGTTGCAGTAGCAGTAGACAAACATGGGAATCAAAACCCGGGAAAATAATAGCTAGATGATTATGATAAGGTGGTTCTTAAAGAATGGGTATCTGTTTGAGCACTCTTTTAACAAACAATAGCATCCGGCAGAAAGATAATAAAAACCAACCAGAAATGGGCAAACAATAGCATCTAGCAGAGAGACAACATACCAAGCAAAAAGATGAAAAAACAAAGTTGTTTTCAAGTAGACTGGAACAAATCGGGACAAGCATTATGGAGTCGCCCCTCACTTATGCAATAGAGCCCGTGATAATTAGTGTACCACATGTTTACACTGGTCCTAAAGAGGTCTTTCCCTAAATTTTGATTACAGGGACCAGGATCTTGCTAGGTCTTTGCTTTCTGTTTTCGGCTGTCCCCCATCGCTCAGAAAGCAACCATTCGTGTAGAAGGCAGCTGTAGACGCTGACTGTCAAAAGTCCTGAGATGAGATTCCAAACTCGCAAAGTGGTGTGGGTGCAAGCTCTATCTTTTAACACTTTGGCGTGACAAGTCTTCGATAGAAAGCGTTTTCCGTACACTCCAAGCCTCAATCACATACTCCCGTTCCAATTTAGTTGATGGGTTTGGTTTTTAGACACTCGCTTTACATTTGCTAAAACGGGTATTTTTTCACAATTTTTTTTAACAAAACCTAAGCATTTTATTTTCTACGTTACATTTCCAAACTCAAATGCAATAATTTTGTTAAAAAAATTGTGAAAAAATACAAATTTTGGTTGGTACATACAATATGCAAGAATTCTACTCCTACAAAAGTTTACACAAAAGTTTACACATTCAAACCATCCAACGGCCCCCTGCTAATCTCCCTTGGTGGGGCCATCACACCAACCGTTGGATGCTTTCAATGTGTAAACTTTTGTAAGTGTAGAATTGTTGTACAATATGAAGGAGAGACACCACCCAGTTGGAGACAGACCACATTGTATGTTCACCATGGTCGGTGTTTTAACCATCATCTGGTTTAGCAGTACTGTTGGTCTACAGGAAGTACTTTAGCGACCCTCCCTCGTAGATGGATAGGATGTGGATGCCAGTCCCACATGGGAATATAATCTTTGATTGATATTGATCTCATTTTTTTGACTGTTCTAGATATGCTTTTCTTTATTTTTTACATCTTTCATTTTATTATTAATGTATTTATCACACCTTAGGCGTGTTTTTTTCTTTACATTTTTTTTTGTGAGTGACATCAACGGAGAAAAAAAAAAACCAACGTAAAGTAGCGAGGGTGTTTAGGTACTTCTACTTTTTTGAATATTGAGCACTTCTGCTCGTTAATAACGTCCCACTGCCAAACGGCCCAAACCCACTATATGGCTGGCAGTGGCTTGAACGAATTTGAATAGAGGAAATTAAATAAAAGCCCCTCCTTTTCGGGTGTCTTCACAATTACCCTTTATAGGGTTAAATATAAAGTCTACCAAAACTGATTTTATTTATAATCCCGTAAATGCCCATTATATATTCAGTAAAGGTCTAAGAAGGAAACAAAACATTTCCAATTCAGTTTCAGATCTAAAAGTTCGTTCTCTTTCTTCTCCCTCTCCGCCACCACCACCTCCAAATCCACCACCGCTTTT
>JAJJMA010163289.1:0-12904 GCA_023529015.1 Papaver nudicaule | reverse complement strand
AATGAGACTCAGAGTAGCCCTCTAAACTCTCAGGTCACTGATCTTACGCAGTGTATGACCTTTACTCAGCACGAATATGATCTGAGTAAGAAACAAAATAATGAGACTCAGAGTAGCCCTCTAAACTCTCAGGTCACTGATCTTACGCAGTGTATGACCTTTACTCAGCACGAATATAATCTGAGTAAGAAACTAAAAAAGACGTTCTCACAGGAAAAGTGGAGCATTAGCATTATAAATTGATAAGATGTTCTCACAAAAACAATGGGGCATAAGTACTATGATTTGATATGGAGTTCTCATAGGAGAAGTGGGGAATGAATAAACTCTCGGGACACTAATCTTACTCGAAGTATGACCCTTACTCGGTACGAATATAATCCAAGAAAGAAAACAAGATACTGAGACTCAGAACATATTTTTTGGAGAACATACTTAACCAAATAAATGAAACTGGTTTCTTACAAGACAAGGTTCAAGAAGAGATAGTTAACGCAAAAATAGAACTGATTGTTTGAAGCAAAAAATACAATGATTACATCCCAGACAAGCAAAATACAAGCTAAAGTACTGATAATCAAAGGCAATCAGTCCCATCCTGAGTAATAAAAACTACTAATTCATCACTGAGGAGGATTCCTCATACGCGCAGCAAGAATAGGAGGTAACTCAGCAGCTGGAGGACGAGGAATTTGCTCATTAACTTTGGACTCAGCATAGTCGATCACTTCATTAATGCTAGCAACCATTTCCACTTGAGCGGCATACCTTACCTCAGCAATTCGAATATCAACATTGGTATTAAGCTCGGATAGTTCGTTCTTCAACTTCCCAATATCAGCCAAGGCAGCAGATGTACGAGCACTCTCAGCATCGAAGGAAGATTTCCAGAATTTGGTTTGACCTTCTTGTGTTACTAGCTCTTTTTGTAGTTGATCAAATTTTGTACTTTTCTCGTCAAGTTTTCTCTGGAGTGCTGAGCAAAGTAAGAAGAAAAATTTAAGCATGTATTAAGAGTAAGAAAAATATCAATAAAGTAATGTGTGAATTTATTAAACAATACCAATCTACCTTTTTCAACATTTCTTCATGCCGTAAACAGGCCACCTCATTATCAAAGTTGCAGGCGAATTGTTTCAGTTTATCTAAATGAATTCTGGATTCATCCTCTATAGCCCTAAGACGAAGAATCTCAGCACGAGCATCCCTCAGGACTAAAGACTGAGCAGTGAACCCAGATTCAAGACTATCCCTCTCAAAAGCTAATGAGCGCAGGGAATTCTCTAATGTAAGAATTTTTCCAGTTGTACTTTGAGAGGAATCTTTCCACCAACTAATTTCACTAGTTGCGCTCATCCTAAAGGAGTCATATTCGTTTCTAAGAGACACTAACTTATCTTTTAGTTCACAGCACATAGAGTTTAGCTTGTTGGAAGCATCCATTTTATGGTTCCATTTAAGCATCATTTTTATTATCTTAAGCTCTAATGAGGACTCACGTTCACGAAGGCGAAGGTTGTCAAGGTACAAAGCCATAGGATCCGAAGGGGTTGCCACTACCCAGATAAGAATAAATTCAGAAGGTACACAAGCAAACGCAATAGTTATATTCGAAGAAGTATAAAGAAACAATGTACTCACCAGTAACTTTAGCTTCAGCTTCAGATTTCTCTTTTCGTGCTTTCTCAACATTAGCACGCAATGTCTCTGCTTCACGCTCCAGTTCCTCAATGCTTAAACCCTCATCATCTTTCAAGGATCTCTCGAGTTCAGCAATGCGTTCTCTTTCAACAATTAATTCTTTCTCATACTGTTTGTTGCGAGCCTCAAGCATCAAGGACTTACAGTGGAACAATTGCCGAAGAAGAAAATTGGACTGATGGGCCTTAGCCATCTAAATAGAATAAAACAAAATCAGAATAAAAATAATTGGTATACCTAATGAGAAGTGAGAAGAGAGAAACTCACCAGAAGAACATTATTCTGGGGCAACCCGTAAGCCTCACCATCAGCATACTTGAACAATTCCTCAACTGAGGAAGAAGGGGCCAACTCAAAATTATGCCCAATGTAACTTGAAGGATTTGCAGTCCAAGCTTTTTTCACAACCTCAAAGGGTGTAGCACGCATACGAGCACGCAATGCTGCCTCAACACCAGAATCATTGGTACTTGGAGTAGTGGAAGACCCAGAAAAATAACCACGGTCGAGACCCCAACGGAAAATAGCGTTGTCACTTGTAAGATCAATACCCTCAAAATCTAAAACTGCAGTTTTCCCTCGGGAGTCATGAGAACCAGGAGCCATTAATCGGAGTGGACTTTCCAATGATTGCTTTACGGATTCTAGAATCTCAGCATTAGATTCAATCCTTTGTCCCTCAGTTTCGACCTCAATAGTGACTTGAGCTTGAGTCTCAACATTGAGAGTCTCACTAGACGTCTGGGCAGCATTACTCAAAGCCGCTTTGAGACTCCATCCCAAGACAGGAGAAGAAGCTTTAGGAAGTGAGGACAGCACACTTGAAACCCCGACTGACTGAGTGCTTGATGCCGCACCACCAAGATTACCAAATCCTTTCCCAAAGGAGAATTCACCAGTCGTGCGAGCAGGGGAAGGATTCTTGACATCTTTGGGACGCCTTTTCTCAGCATCAGTACCTTCACTTTCCTCATCATTTAAGAACATGCTTTCAAACCGACCCTCAGGTAAATCGCCCTCACGATAAGTAGAATCTAGAAGTGATTGTTTCACTTTATGCTGAGACTGACCCACTAAGTCAACATTAAAATCTTGGTCTTGGGTTTCTCCACCACCTTCTACCTCATCATGATCCAAATAAACGGTATGGTCCGCATCATGGTGAGCATCCTCATCTACATTTTCAGGACTATCGGCTTCATCCTCATGAGGGGGAGACAATTTAGCCTTTTTAGAAATCTATGGGGCAAGTCAGGCAAAATACGTGTTAGGGGCATGATAATAGATAAGGAAAAATAAATACCAATAAAATTACGAATAACACGTACCCTGCCAGTTTCAATATCATCACCTTCTTCTACTTCACCAACTTCAGAAGCGGTCTCAGCTCCTTCCGGAGAGGCCTATAAAAAGATGGCAAGAAAAGTCCTTACTATGAAAACTTAAAGCATCAGGCAATAATTTAAAGAAGAAAAGAAGAACTCAGCTACATCCCTCACCTGAGCATAATCAAAGCTAAAACCAGTGAAGTTAAAGGCCCAAGGACAGTAATCTCCATAACGATCGGGATGACATTCTCTGGGAGGCCCAGTACGAGACTTATCGTTCCATTGCCAGCCCCAGGCCCAGGGACCAATTATCTCTATAGGAGTGGGGTCCCATTTGAAGTCATGAGTCTTACGCAAAATGTCAGAAGCAGGCAAAGGAGTGGGTTCATCATTGTTCTCAGTACCAGGAACAATGAGTGATTCAAGTTCCTCTAAGAGACGAACTTCACCCCTCTTACGATGAAGACGCTTGGGACCAATACTCCATTTAACTCTGTTGGAAGGAGCCATGAAGTCACCATAGGTTTTGTTGAAATTTTCAAAAGTGTATAGTTTTTTCTGCTTAATGTCAGGTTTGTAAGACTTCATCCTGCTGAGACCTCTAGAGCGAAGTCGACACTCACCAAGAATCCTCCACCAGTTTCCATTGTAAATAAATACAGGACGAGAATAAGAAGCTTTGCCTTTCTTAGGCCTGTTCCTATTAGCCAGAACGTCATAGAAAAAGGTATCTCCATTTTCATAAAGAGGAAGACGCATGCCAGCCTCAAAAGCCCCAACCGTGGTCAAGAGATGCTGAGAATCATAAGGATAATTCTTTATCATATCATATGTAAGACGATCCCCTTGATTAGGATCGAAGAAACGAACTTCAAATCCTTCGAGATGATGACGCCTTTTAAAGTCTTCGAGATCAATGTCCTTATAACTGTTACAAGGAAAATCCAGCCTAGACTTTTTCTTTTTATTCTCATTCTCAGACCCTTGAGGAGGTGGCTCAGGAAATGGAGAGTGAGATTTAGGTGACTGCGCTTTGGGAGAGTACTGAGGAGTAGGAGAACCAGGAGGAGCTGGTTTCTGAGATTTCCTTTTACTACGAAGGGTCGCAAGCTCTTTGCCCGAACTAGAAGTGGCTACGGTTTTTACGACCCTAGGATTATCTTTGATAGGACTGCACTCAGCACCATCCTTGGCAGATTCGGAAGGTCCAATTACAGCAGACCTGAGCATTCTTGGCTCCTTTATACCTTCTTTATTCAAAGAAGACATTGCTGAAACAAGCCGAATCAATAAAAATGTTTAGTCAGACATACTCACAAAAAGAATAAAAATGTTAAGATTTAAACATAATGTTCTCACAGAAAGAGTGAGGCATTGATGCATGAGTCAATATGATGTACTCACGTAGAGAGTGAGATATCAATATATTATGTAAAATGTTCTCACACAAAGAGTGGGGCAGTAATTCCCTGAGTACATTGCAGAACCACAGTAAGGATACTTTAATCAATACTGATACCCAATAGAATGATCTCATCCAAATTAATGGGGCAGTATTCACCCCATAAATAAAAGGCGGGAGACATGAGAATTTTCGAAATCAAATAAACTCAGCAGTCATATAAAATCGTAACAAGGAGCAAAGGACAGTGTAATCATGCAATGCATCGAGCCAATCCGGCATAATACCCAAACAGATAGACCCTCAGGATCAATCTCTAAAGACCTCGTTCATATGAGAAGATTCAAGTTAAATGGTTCCCTGGGATTCACATCATAACAGAGAACAGGGGCAAAGTATATATACTTTTGTATAAATGTGTTCTCTGCCATGATTCAAAACCCAGGAGCATAAATAAAACTTCACATAAACATACAAAGGAACGATGGCAGGGGCAAGGGATGCGAGAAATAAACCAGCCTCAAAAAGTTTAGGAGAGCATACTCGAATCAAAATAAGCAACTCAAGCAGAAGGATGACATTTTCTAAATCTAGACGAGATTATACACAAAAACCCTAATTTCAGCCAAAAACAGTGAGAAAAACCCTAAAACTAATTAAATCTTTCGATTTATCAAAATACAATCATGAGCAAGAATCATGCATCACGCGATAATTTCAGAGAACATCGAAGCAAGAATATAATGTGAGAAGAAAAAGAAGACTCACCGTGATATGGCTACGAATGGAAAACAGCAACATACACAATAACTACCGTCTCTTTCAAGGGGAAGGAGCTTTGAAGAAGAAGAAAACAAAAATGAAGATTTTCCTAGTACTAAAGGCTGAGTAGTACTCAGAGAATGAAAAGACAGGAAAAGAGAATGAAAAGTAAAGAGGATTGGCAGTTTACGGTTTTATATAAGGAATGAAATCAAAAGAGTGTAACCGGCGCGAATTCCAAGGAATCAGAATGCAACGTGGGATTGAAAATGAAGAAGAAGGGTTATCGGTACCATTCTACCCTTGGGGCAACCCAAACACGAATACTAACCGACAGGGGCAAACTGTTGGTGCAAAGTACTCACCACCCATGTGTAAGCATCTGGGAAACGGAAGTAGGATAAATCGGGTGGGAGTAAAGCACCGAGTAAAGACCAAAGGACACAATGATTCATCACAAGAGAGAACACAGATGAAGGGCTAAGGAGGAGCCACGACAGTCCTGATGGGACAAGTATCTCGAGAGACAGCTGTGAGATATGGAAAACATCCAACCACTTCCATTAATGCGCGGTCAGAGCAAGTCATGAGTCAAGGGATATGTGTCAAGCTCGTAGTGATGGAAACAAGAGAAGGTCGCACACGGAAAGAGACTACAGTAGTGAGTACGTAGAAGGCCGCAGACTAAGAGAAGAAAGCCGCACTACTGAGAATGGAATAAGGACCCCACCAGGTGTGAACGTAAATATCTGGGAACCGCCTTATACCCCTATAAATACTCAGCTCAGTATGATGGGTTGAGGACGGACTTTTGGGTACAAGAAGGAGTGATAGGAACTTAATAGTGAGCTGAGTGTGAATTATATTTATCAACATCATCTTGTAACCTTACTCAAAGTCATTAAAGACTAAAACTTATATATTGTATTATGATTATCACCTTTATATGAATGAACAATGATTACTCTGAGGAAGTAGTTTAGAGTTCTCAGCTGTATAAGATCTTGATGGTAGTTATACCTTTATACTAGGAAGATCCAAAGATTCGATACTATACATATCACATAGGTTAATGATGTAAGACTAGGATAGTTTTATGCACAAACAGGCACGCTATATGTTGGGTTAGTTTATCAACGAGAAGTTGGTAAAGAACCACAAGTAAGTGGGTATGTGGATTCGGATTATGCGGGTGATGTAGATCGATTTAGATCAACTACAGGATATGTGTTTATGTTGGCTAGTGGTCCAATAAGCTGGAGGTCGTCATTGCAATCAGTTTTAGCTCAATCAACAGCTGAGGCTGAGCTAATTGCAGTAAATGAGGCCATGAAGGAAGTTACTTGGCTTAAAGGCTTGATTGGAGTTTTTGGAGTCAAACAAGAATGCATAGATGTGTATAGTGACAGTCAGAGTGCTATAGACTTGATGAAGCATAAAGACTTTCATGGAAGAGCAAGGCACATCAATGTGAGGTATCATTTTGCCCGAAATACCATGGAAGGTGGAGAGTTTTCAGTAATGAAGATTCACACAAAGGATAATCCTTCAGACATGCTTACGAAGGTAGTACTGGTTAGTAAGTACAAACATTGTTTGAACTTGATCAACACTATACCAGTGTAGGCACCGAAAGGTGCAATGTGGTGACGATGAATTGCGTGAAGTGAAGAACAATGTGGAGAGTGAAAGATTGTCAACAAAGGTGGAGAATTGTAATATTTGTTGAGCAAGTCTTTCACTAATACAAGGAAGCTTGCAAGAGTCCTATTCTAGGTAACCAAGTAAACAGACTTGGGTTAGAATAAGGAAATTGTGAAGTTAGGAAACCGTCTAGGATTTGGACATCGAGTATACTTGACATCCAAGTATTGAAGGTTATAAATAGGTGGTAGTCTATTGAGTCATATACACAGACATAGAGGTGGAGAGACATATAGTTTTTTTTCTGGTCGTAAGGTTACACAACGTTGAGACTTGTTCTTGTAAGGGTTGTGAGACTAGAGAAAACAGCAAGGGACTATACCGTGTGGTTCTTGTAATTGTTCTTCAGATTTCCATAGTGAAAGGTTCATCATCGTCAAGTGGAGTAGGCATTGCCGAACCACTATAAATCTCTGTGTTGTGGTTTGCTTCTTCTTTATTCTTCTGTGGTTGTTGTGTGTGCTTGCTTATACTCATTTGTGTGTGTGCTTGTGTGTGTCTAGAGCTAAACAGGACTGGTATTGATTGCTACAGAGATCGCCTACTACTAATGACCATTCTATGGTTACACGTGGAAAAGATGGTATTTTTAAACTGAAAGTTCTTTTAGCTTCAAAACATGATAAAGTTACTGATGATTTGTTTGAGCCAACATGTTATTCTCAGGTAAAGGAAGATCCTAAATGGCGTGCGTCCATGGATTTGCAATATTATGCGCTGATGAAAAATGGAACATGGTCTATTGTTCCACCTCCTCCTAACGCGAATATTATTGATTGCAAATGGGTATATCGTGTTAAAAGACTAGCCGATGGTATTATTGAGCGTCGCAAATCTCGTCTTGTTGCAAAAGGTTTTCATCAACGAGAGGGTTTTGATTATGGTGAGACTTTTAGTCCGGTTATTAAGCCGTGTACTATTCGAATTATCTTGACGTTGGCTTTGTCTCATAATTGGCATATTCGTCAACTTGATGTTCAAGATGCCTTTCTTAATGGTTTTCTTACTGAAGAGGTTTATATGAAACAACCACCTGGTTATACAGATCCGCAGTTTCTGAATCATGTGTGGAAATTGCACCGATCTATTTATGGTCTTAAGCAGGCTCCTCGTGCATGGTATACTCGTCTTAGCTCTTTTCTTCAGAAGATTGGCTTTGTTGTCTCTGTTTTTGACACTTCTCTGTTCATTCGAAAATCTGATGAAGGTATTATATATCTTTTGGTTTATGTGGATGATATAATTCTAACGGGATCTTCTATGTCATGTCTGCAATCTCTTATAAATACTCTTCACAATGAGTTTGCTCTCAAAGATCTTGGTCCCCTTTCATTTTTTCTTGGCATCGAGGTCACACAAGTTTCTGGAGGGTTGTTTCTTTCACAACGTCGTTACGTTGAAGATCTTCTTGTTCGTGCTAACATGCAAGGAGCTAAACCACTTAGCACTCTGTTTAGCACCTCTACTGAGCTTCACCCGGTCGGCAGTCCTTTATTAACTGATGTCACTATGTACAGGAGTTTAGTAGGTGGTTTACAGTATCTTTCTATGACGAGACCGGATATTTCTTTTGCAGTTAATAAGGTATGTCAATTCATGCATAAACCTACTAAAGCTCACTTAGTTCTTGTTAAGCGTATACTTCGCTATTTACATCATACTTCTACGTTCGGCATTCTTCTTCGTCCTATACGTAATTTGCGACTGAATGTTTCGGCATATACTGATGCTGATTGGGCTGGTGATCATCTTGATCGTCGTTCTACAAGTGGATATTGTGTTTATCTTGGTTCTAATCTTATTTCTTGGAGTTCTCATAAGCAACGCACAGTCTCTAGGTCGAGTACTGAAGCTGAGTATCGTGGCTTAGCTATTGCCACTTCAGAGTTAATGTGGATTGAATCTCTTCTTCGAGAACTTCAGGTTCCTGTGCAGTTTCCTCCCACTCTTTGGTGTGATAATTTGGGAGCTACCTATCTCACGATGAATCCTGTTTTCCATGGTCGAATGAAACACATAGAAATTGACTATCATTTTGTCCGTGAGAGAGTTCATAGTGGCAAGCTTGATGTTCGTTTTGTCTCGTCTAAGGATCAAGTTGTCGATATCTTTACGAAATCTACACCAAAGGATCACTTTTGTACTCTTCGCTCTAAGCTCAATGTCGTCAACAATCCGCTTAGATCGAGGGGGAGTGTTGGACATATTGGAGACGTGACTTAGTCAGTCACGGCTGTTACCACTTTCTGTTGTTATTCAGTTTATTGTCCAAGCAATATCTCCGTGTATCGCAAGTAATATTTTGTATATATTTTATTTCCTGTATTACATTGTATACCATATTTGTAATCTGCGATGAGTATAAATACATCTGTTTTGCTTTGTGTTTCTTATCCATTGAGAACACGTAAATCTTTAGTCTCAACTGAATGTGTCATAATAAAAGCTCACTACCTAAAATTAGACAATGGTATTCTCTTAGGCATTTAGACAAATAGGTGATTTTGATTAAGAATGAAATTTAACCCATACCCAAAACTCAGTAATTCAGGGAATTTGAGGATTTAATTGAAATTCAAAAACTCATACCCAAAACCCGTACGAAAATCTTTGTGTTTATCATTACCTCTTCCTTTGGCTGTGATGAGAAATCATTATGGAATTCAGTAAAATAAGAGAGCTAAAGACCCTCCACAGAAAGATTAGAGCCGAATTAGGTGTGTGAATAAACAGATTGTAGGAAATCAAGTCTAACCAAGACTATGGTTTGGAGCCGGGCACCAATGCTTGGCAGTCAAGTTTTTGAAGCTTCTAGAAGCTATTCTGTTTAGGAAATACGTGAGTTTTAAGTCTAGAAGTTTGCTTTGTTTAGAATTTGAGTTTGTTTAGGAATGTTTTAGTTTTACCTGTTTTAGGACTCTTTGTGTTATTGAGCAGTATAAATAGGCTGCAAAGCCATGAAACAAAGTACACCAGAATTATTAATCAATCGAGTTATTATGAATTCTCTCTTGTTTGTTCCTCTCATAAGTCTTTGTATATCATATTTCTACATCTGGTATCAGAGCATTCTGATCTTAGGTCTGTGGTAAATCAAAGAAGAAGATGGCAACGACAAACGTGAGTTCAATCAAAGTACTAGTCTTTGATGGTAAGAATTTTGAGCATTGGATAATACCAAGAAGTATGGGACGTGGTTAATACAGGTTATGAAGAACCAGATGCAACAACTGCTCTAACTCCAGAACAGAAAACTGCTCTAGCTGAAAATCGAAAAAAGAATTCTAAAGCGACATACATTCTTCATCAACGAATTCATGAATCAATCATGGATAGAGTAGTGTATATCAAAGAAGTTAAGAAAGCTTGGGATTCCTTAACAAGTTATTACAAGGGTTCTGACAAAGTAAAGAAAGTAAGATTACAAACCCTAAAAAGAAAATATGAGCTGTTACAGATGGACTCAACTGAGTTGATAGCAGATTTCTTCTCAAAAACATTGAGCCTTGTTAATGAGATGAAAGAGAATGGAGATACTATTGAAGATACTGCTATTATAGAGAAAATATTACGCAGTTTACCAGAAAAATTTGAAGCAAAAGTAACTGCGATTGAAGAAGTATATTCAGCAACAACAATGAGTTTACATGAGCTATTGAGATCACTACAAGCTTATGAACAAAGACTTTTGGAGAAAACAGCTATCAAACCAGTCGAGGAAGCTTTACAAAGTCATACAAACTGGAAAAATGGAGCTAATTCAAGAATGTTTCAAGATAATAGAGGAAGGAAAATTGTTGATAGATCAAAGGTTCGCTGCTTCAACTGTCAACAATTAGGTCACTTTCAAGTTGAATGTCCTGAACCACAGAAGGATGTTTATCACAACAACAATGCTGGAGGATATAACAATGTTGGAGGTTATGCTGGAGGATATAACAATGTTGGAAGTTACAACAATGCTGGTAGTTATAACAAGAATACTAGAAACTACAATAATAAAGCTGGAGGTTACAACAAGAAAACTGAAAATTATGGCACTAAAGCAAACATTGCAGAGGAGCAAGAAGAAGAACAAGAAACTTTTTTGCTAGCTTGTTACTTAGCAGAAGAACAACCTCAAGAAGAATGGTATTTAGACAGTGGTAGTAGTAACCATATGTGTGGGACAAAAGACTTATTTGTAAGTCTTGATGAATCTGTGAGAACTATTGTCAAGTTTGGAAATAATTCGACAGTTCCAGCAATGGAAAAAGGAAAAATAGGAATTCGACTCAAGAATGGTACACAATCATACATAGTGGATGTATTATTTGTGCCAAATTTGAAGCAAAATCTATTGAGCATGGGACGGCTTTCAGAAAGAGGATTCTTTATTACTATTTACAATGGACTTTGTACAATTAGAGATAGAAGAAGAAGATTGATTGCTAGAGTTCAAATGACCAAGAACAGACTGTTTCATTTACAAATTCAGCACCAAGCAGAGAGGTGTTATACTGCTTCTTTTAATAATGACTCTTGGTTGTGGCATAGAAGATTAGGACATGTAAACTTTAACAGTTTACAAGTTCTAGCTAGAAAAGAACTGGTCTCAAGGTTACCAACCATTGAGACTCCTGATACAAAGTGTGAAGATTGTATTTTTGGAAAGCAACACAGGGAT
The DNA here is from genome assembly GCA_023529015.1 of Papaver nudicaule. Classification (NCBI taxonomy): domain Eukaryota; kingdom Viridiplantae; phylum Streptophyta; class Magnoliopsida; order Ranunculales; family Papaveraceae; genus Papaver; species Papaver nudicaule. The sequence goes on along the minus strand of JAJJMA010163289.1, from coordinate 1,341 downwards.
CCATTTCCCATTGGCAAAGCAAGAAGAGGTGAGCAATTACTGGAGCTTGTTCACAGTGATTTATGTGGACCAATTGAAGTAGAATCTCGTAGAGGAAACAAGTATTTTATTACCTTCATTGATGATTTTAGTAGGAAAGGATGGGTTTACTTGTTGAAACAAAAGAATGATGCTTTTCTAGCATTCAAGAGTTTTAAAGCATATGCTGAGAAACAAAGTGGTCATAGTATCAAAATTTTGCGTACATATAGAGGAACTGAATACACTGTGGTTGATTCTTTTATGAAAGAACAAGGTATACAACATCAAATGACTGCAAGATACACACCACAACAATATGGTGTAGCAGAAAGGAAAAACCGTACTATTATGGAGATGGTACGTACAATGAGAAAAGCAAAGGATTTACCTAAGAATTATTGGGCAGAAGCTGTTAATTGTGTTGTGTATGTGTTGAATAGGTGTCCAACAAGAAGTGTTAGTGATATGACACCTGAGGAAGCATGGAGTGGAAGAAAACCTAGTGTGAGACATCTTAAGGTATTTGGTTGTGTAGCATATGCACATATACCTAAAGAAATACGTAAGAAACTTGATGACAAAAGTGAAAAATGTATTTTCATTGTTTACAGTAATGAAACAAAAGGCTATAAATTATTGAATCCAGAAACAGGAAAGTTGATAATAAGTAGAGATGTTATTTTTGAAGAAGAAGTTAAGTGGGAATGGAATTCAGAAGTATCAAGAAGAGATGTTAATGAAACACCATTAGTTGAACAACATGAAGTGATTGAAGATGAAGAAAGAATTGAAGATGAAGCTAGAACTATGCAACAAGCAAAAAGACCAGCACGTAATTGTACTATGCCAGCACGATTGGATGATTATGTTATTACTAGATGATGAAGAAGATGAAGAATTAGTGAATTTTGTTCTATTTGGGGACTGTGATCTAGTAGAGTTTGAAGAAGCCTCAATGAATGAGGGTTGGAGAGAGGCCATGGATGTTGAAATAGATGCAATTGAAAAGAATAATACTTGGGAGCTTACTTCTCTTCCAGCAGGAAAGAAATCCATTGGAGTTAAATGGGTTTATAAGACAAAGTATAGACCAAATGGTAAGATAGAGCGTCTCAAAGCCAGACTTGTAGCCAAAGGCTATAAGCAAAAACCAGGTATTGACTATTTTGAAGTTTTTGCACCTGTTGCAAGGTTGGATACTGTTAGAATGATTATTGCTTTAGCAGCACAGAATGAATGGAAGATCTTTCAGATGGATGTAAAGTCTGCCTTCTTAAATGGAGTGTTAGAAGAGGAAGTCTACATAGATCAACCAACTGG